>LBNU01038479.1:4743-17199 GCA_014162995.1 Artemisia annua | reverse complement strand
GTTAATCGTTAAGTGAAAATAATTACACCATCGCGACGAGCATTTAATTATCTTTCTATAGATGAGCCCTTTGATATACTTTCGACAAAAAAAAAAAAAAAAATTCGTTTTTTTCACGTTTTTTTTTGTGGCCGAAAAAATCATATATGATATATAATATGTTTTTTTTCGGCCACAAAAAAAAACGTGAAAAAAACGAAAAAAAAAAATTTGTCGAAAATATATCAAAGTGCCTATCTGTAGAAAGATAATTAAATGATCGTCGTAACGGTATATATATTTTTTTGGCTTAACGATTAACGGTTTGAAAGATATTAATATTTGAAAAAAAATGATGAAAGTGGGTTTTTTAAATTGTTGGGATTAATCTCATCTATTAGATCAAATAAAGATGGAAGGAAGATGGAGGGTGGAGATTAGTCTCTTAGTATGTAAAAAAAGTTTGCTCCTCAACTGATGTAATAATAAAAGAAAACTTTTAGGCAAATATTTCTTTGATAATATGTTATTTTGTTGTTTTTCCCTTACTACAAGGTAGCCGACTATTCAAAACTTCTGCCAATATATAGAAACTAAAAGCCTTAAACATGTGAAATGGTTAAGTCGGCAAGTATGCATTCGTTACGAGTCATGCCGGCTACCATGTGACGTTATTGTGTGTGCGCAATTTGAATTATATGAGAATTTAAACTCGCAAGTTGCTGATATTTTGCAATAAATATTATATGACTTTATGAATCTATCGTACGCAACAGTTGTTATGAACTTCTTTCCACTTGAATTATAAGGATTAACATGTATTAGCTATACTTGCCAACATGTCGCATGTGATTTGGTTTGATTCATTTTTTAGGAAAAACAAGTGTGGGGTAGGGCTATTTTGATACTTGTATAAAGCGCATAAGAATTGTATATAGCAATTAATAGCGGCGAATAGTTATACTTTTAACTTACGTGTTTGGTGTCTCTTTATCGTAACTCTTAAAAGGTTTAATTTAATTTTGGTTTGATTCATTTTTTTAGGAAAAACAAGTGTGGGGTAGGGCTATTTTGATACTTGTATAAAGCGCATAAGAATTGTATATAGCAATTATAGCGGCGAATAGTTATACTTTTAACTTACGTGTTTGGTTACCTTTATCGTAACTCTTAAAAGGTTTAATTTAATTTGTACCCATTGCAAAAAAAGAAAGTTTATATATTAATAAAAATTGATGAGAATTTGAGGATCAGAAAATATTTAAACTATTACTCGTAATTTAATGATAAATGCTATTACTCTTTTTTAATCAAAGGTATATGAGTAATCGAAGGTATATGCTAAGTTTTTAAAAAAATATGTTTTCTCTTTATATTTAATTGTTGGGCAATTCAGTGTCTAATAGTCTCTGATTGGATTTTAACATAAAATAGCATAATTATTAAAAGAAGTCGTTGAGTAAAACACTTAGCATAACATCTTTATAGTTCCATAAGACAATGATTGTTTACTTAAGCGATGAGTCGATACAACAGCCGAAGCACGAAATCCTTAGAAAATGTTTAGACTAGTGAGGTTTGATGATAACACTGACCGATGTTTGTTCTCCCTGGAACATAGATACTTAGAAAAGTATCTAAGTATCCAAAAGTCCAATTACTAGATCCATACTAAAGTAGAAACATTAGAATTATGTCAAACAATATTCCCATTTACTGCATATGTTTATGTATATGTTTTCTTCAATAATAGTACAAAAGAAAAGAAAAAATAAGTTATTTGACAATAATTGTAGAATCGTTACATATGTGACGAACCTACTTCTACCAATATATCAAGCATCTCTCGAGCCTCAACGTAATCTTCATAATCTTCATCCCAATACCCTACATAAAAACACTAAATTCAATGCACATAAAACACTATGAATATACCAAAATACACCCAAACTCACACAAAACCCACTTACTATAAACAAAAACCAAACCATACAAAGGACAATTCAGGATAAATTTTTATTGCCTGCCTCAAATTCATGTGATATAACAACCAATATAGAAGCAGCCAAGCCATAAAACCAAACACACACATATATAGCAGCAGAACCAATATACTTGACTTTATAAGTCCAACAAACTATCCCCAATAGTATTAGGTTAACATGATAACATAATGGCAACAAGGCATAAATTGTCATGGGCACAAAGGCTTGCAGCTTTTATCCGGATTTCGTGACAGATTCAATTTTTAAGCAGACCAACATTAAGTGTTAAGTTTCAGTCGACATAATTTCAAACAAATTCACTCTCAATAGGTCACTATTGTGACTTGTGATCCTCATGAGACATATTGACAGTACCTTTTATTGCTCTATGGACATCTATGAAATAAAAGAAAACGATGGTCCTTGTGGAATGTCAGTTTTAAGAGGGAAACCAGATTACTGACCATACTTTCATAAATATTAACTGAACTCGTAGTTAACTTATCAGTCTCTACAAATTCCATTCGATTAAGTACCGACTATTGACCATACCTTTTATTCCTCTATGGACGTCTTTAATCAAATACTAATAACCTCTACATATCTAAAAGACGCTATCATTACTAGTATTAACAGTACCAAACATATCATTTAACCACCTAGGCATCGAGAAATCAATAAAAAGAATTCTGTGCCAAAGATGCAGTGGTAGAAAATACGTAGTACCAAAATTTCATCACCCTTATCATTGATCATTGCTTTCTTTTTATTTGGATAGTGGGTTATCTTGAACCCTCTCCAATCACCGACATTTCTTCTCCCTTGTTTCCTTTTCCGTTTCAAATTATAGTTAACAGTTATAACCAAAGTATATTACACGTAATAGATACTTGCAACAAGAATGTAGTGGAGCATGATAGTTTCGTAGGACAATTTTGTCGGAATTGAAACTTAATTACGTAAGACAAGGAATATAATGGAGAATTATTGGCATGTAATCTCACCAGGATATAATCCGGTGTAGTTGCATGCCACTTTCACATTTTCAGTGTTACCACAATGCCATCATTTTCAACATTCACACTCACTAAAACACCCATTCACTAGTGGCATGCTACTTTCCCGCATTTGGACCCCAATCACCCACAATTTTTTTATTTTTTATTTTTTCAAATAAATTAAATTTCATTAATTCAAATAATAATACACTACGAAACTTAAAAAAAATACGAAAAAAATNACCATACAAAGGACAATTCAGGATAAATTTTTATTGCCTGCCTCAAATTCATGTGATATAACAACCAATATAGAAGCAGCCAAGCCATAAAACCAAACACACACATATATAGCAGCAGAACCAATATACTTGACTTTATAAGTCCAACAAACTATCCCCAATAGTATTAGGTTAACATGATAACATAATGGCAACAAGGCATAAATTGTCATGGGCACAAAGGCTTGCAGCTTTTATCCGGATTTCGTGACAGATTCAATTTTTAAGCAGACCAACATTAAGTGTTAAGTTTCAGTCGACATAATTTCAAACAAATTCACTCTCAATAGGTCACTATTGTGACTTGTGATCCTCATGAGACATATTGACAGTACCTTTTATTGCTCTATGGACATCTATGAAATAAAAGAAAACGATGGTCCTTGTGGAATGTCAGTTTTAAGAGGGAAACCAGATTACTGACCATACTTTCATAAATATTAACTGAACTCGTAGTTAACTTATCAGTCTCTACAAATTCCATTCGATTAAGTACCGACTATTGACCATACCTTTTATTCCTCTATGGACGTCTTTAATCAAATACTAATAACCTCTACATATCTAAAAGACGCTATCATTACTAGTATTAACAGTACCAAACATATCATTTAACCACCTAGGCATCGAGAAATCAATAAAAAGAATTCTGTGCCAAAGATGCAGTGGTAGAAAATACGTAGTACCAAAATTTCATCACCCTTATCATTGATCATTGCTTTCTTTTTATTTGGATAGTGGGTTATCTTGAACCCTCTCCAATCACCGACATTTCTTCTCCCTTGTTTCCTTTTCCGTTTCAAATTATAGTTAACAGTTATAACCAAAGTATATTACACGTAATAGATACTTGCAACAAGAATGTAGTGGAGCATGATAGTTTCGTAGGACAATTTTGTCGGAATTGAAACTTAATTACGTAAGACAAGGAATATAATGGAGAATTATTGGCATGTAATCTCACCAGGATATAATCCGGTGTAGTTGCATGCCACTTTCACATTTTCAGTGTTACCACAACACCACCATTTTCAACATTCACACTCACTAAAATACCCATTCACTAGTGGCATGCTACTTTCCCGCATTTGGACCCCAATCACCCATAATTTTTTTATTTTTCATTTTTTCAAATAAACTAAATTTCATTAATTCAAATAATAATACACTACGAAACTTAAAAAAAATACGAAAAAAATAATGCGGATTTAAAATAACTAATATGGATTATATTAAGAAGAGAAGTAAAAACCCTATTTTTTTGAGACATTTTTTTGTTAATAGTTTGTGTGTTGATGAATAAAGTATTTTGAAAATAAAAATGTAAAGGAAATATCTACCTCTTACATATAAAGGAACTTTTAAAATTTTGTAACCCTTCTAAAACATGATATCTATTAGGCTCCTCGCAGTGGGAGGTCGTCCCAGTCGGTCGACCGACTCACGACCGGGTCGCACCACTGCAGGTAGTCCGTCTTTATGGGTCGGTCGCCTTTCAAGTTCACAAAACCGTCGTTCCTTGGACCGAGTTCTTGTGCTTGTTTTTGTGTGTGTTAATTTAATTAAAATGTGTTTTTATAAGGTATGCTTTTTGTAGTGTGTCTTGTCTTATTGTTCCCAAAAGCATGAGCATAAACATGAATATTATAAGTTTAATAAGTACTAGTTTAATACTTTTAGTAAGCTTAAAGTTAACTGGTATTGGCAAGACCCAAAATTGAATACAAAGTTTATATTTAAGGAGAAGTCCTCTAAGTCAAGCCATGACGAAAGTCTATAGCATGCTTGGGTCTTAATTACATATATGTTTGCTTTCAATACATTCAAAATCGGGGTGTTGATGTAAGACAACCCTTTAATCGCACTTGCACTATCATCATCAATGATAACAAATTTTAAATCTTGCTAAATTTTTTCTATAGGCGATGACCCTGTCATTTCAAAAAAGCTTTAGAATCTTAAACTAGTTAGGATATAATTTTGCATACATATTACATACCGTGACGGATCAATAAATCTGAAAAAATTATGCCCTTTGTTATTATTCAAACATGTTTAATAAGAACCATATTTACATGATTAGGAAATTTTTTTGACCAAGATTAGATGGCTAAAGTTGCCTTAAAAATTGATACAAAGTATCTATTGCAACTTGCAAACTTGTTGAAAATATATAAGCTAAACCTTTCCAAAAGTTATAAGGGTGGTTCTGTCATGTTTGAAATATGGTTTATATGTGTTTTTGAAGTCTTTAGAATATTTTGCAGCTTCTGAGTGGCTGGAACCTAACCTTCCTTAAAGATTAATACTTAGCTTATACTCACGTTGGAAGTTTTAGGATCGAAATGCAAAATTAGATACTTTTTGGTATAAATAGGATTTTTTTAGTTGCTTTTTTATTTTTTATTTTATTTATTTATTTATTTATTTATTATTTATTATTTTTTAATCCATTATCACTATATATTTTTCTTTCTTGTGTTCTCGAGATTTATTTAGGGGAGAAAGGAAAAGAAAGGAAAAGAACTAAAATTCAATTGCGTTCTCAAGAATATTTTAACAAGAGAAAAAAAAAGTGAAAGAAGTGGAAAACTAGATAATTAGTATTTATTCCAATTTCGGGTTATGGAAGTTCACTTTGACATGACTGTGAGACAGAAAGCTGTTTTTGAGTGTCTATGTGCACCACATGCTCAGGATTTTCTAATAGCTATCCCCATAGACGGGCTAGGTCAACATATGTCACCGATGAAATATCGTACTATCCTTAAGTATCGTCTTTATGATTCCATTATTTTCGGTTGATGAGATATGCCCTGTTTGTCGCAAGGCATGTTTGGATTCCTTTGGGGAACATGCGGTTCATTGTAAAGAGCTCCCGGGATTAAAGTACAAACATGATTTTGTTAGAGACATCCTTTTTGATGTATGTAGGCGTGCTGGGATCTCCACCAAGAAAGAAGCGCCTGTGAACTTTTTGACGGACCCTCGGATGGAAGATCTACATTGAGACCGACTCACATTTTGGTTTTTGGATGGGTTGGGGGAAACATGCTTGTGTGGATCTGACCGGGGTTTCTCCTCTCGTGGGGTTGAGTAGTCGGGGTTTTACAGCTGGACGTGCCACTTTGAAAGCCGTCTTGTGCAAAGTGACAAAACACAAGAAAGCATGCATTGAAAATCAACACGTGTTTATTCCTTTCGGGTTTGATACATTTGGTTTCCTTAAACCTGAGGCGGTGGAACTACTCAACAGAGTCCAACGAGTTATGAACATTAATGTTATGACACATAGATCCACGAATGTAGTTTTCAAAAGAGTTAGCTTTGCAATAGTAGCGTAACTTGTTGCTCGTTTGCCTTCAACTACTATTTAAATCCTATTTTGATGAAATAAAAAATTATTTAAAAAAAAATCGTGTTTTGTTTTATATAAACTCAAAGTTTTTGCCATGATTTCATCAATCACCATAACCCCTAATTAGACTTATCATACGTCTAAAGGATCCATTTTTTTTTAATTCCCTCCTTTTGTTTTCCCCCTCCTTTTTCCGTAGAAAACAAAGACCAAAACGCGCTTGGCATTTTTTTTCCGTTAACTTAGACTCGTAGTTTAATAACCAAGAACTCTTGTGGTGAATTTTACTTGTGATAATATACATACTACTTGCGCAAATTATGTATGGTTTAAATATCGTGTTAATGTGTGAACCCGTAGGTCCATGAAATGATTAGCCATATTAGTTTATATGTTGTACCGTGCACACGTAAAATTCCTACCAGAGAATGTTGTACGCATTCTCAAAGTGATTCAAACCAAGAATGTTAGAGATACCATACGAGCTATGGCATGGGTTGCTACCCAAGTTGTCTTATTTGAAGTTTTGGAGTTGTGAAGCTCACGTAAGACATGACACTTCTAAACTCATTGGAACTTCACATGCGTACCTTGTAGAACAACCTTAGAGGTTACTGGTTTGCACCCAAACAAGAACAAGTTAAGCTACTCGCTTTTTCTTGAGTTTGTAAAGAGAAATTTCTCCTCACAAAATCAAGTGGTAGCAATATAGATCTTGAAGAAATTCAAGAGAAAAAGTTGGAACACCTTCAAAGGAAAACTAGCCGAAGGCACTCTAAGCTTGAACATGAGATGTTATGCAAGAGAGCATTGCAACTGTATTCAACAATTCTTGTAAAATCTCTCGTTAATGNTTTTTTTTTTTTTTTTTTTTTTTTTTTTTTTTTTTTTTTTTTTTTTTTTTTTTGTTTTTTTTTTCAATCCTTATAATATATTTGTACCTTCGTATTTTTTGAAGTCTTAAAATTAGGTTAAGACACCTTTTTTTTTTATTATTATTATTATTATTATTATATATTAAAATAAACTTTAAAAATACACTAATTATACATTAAATTATGACATTAAATTGCGTGTTACAATAATAAAATATAACTAATATAATATCAAATTAATTCTTCACAATCTTACAACATAAACACACGATCTTTAAAAAGTGTCATCTATTATATAAAATTGTTAAACAATATACCTAAAAAAACATAAAATCAAAAAATGTTCAACCATTCGTATTCAAACTCGCTGCTTTGCGCATGCTAGTATACTAAATGGATTCTTGAAAAGGGTTGATTAGTATAAGAACGTCTGGAAAAATATGATTAACAAATATGACTTACATAATTGTCTTTGTAAAAGTCAAGCATATTAAAATGACATCGTTGATTGGTATATATAGTATAAAATATTCAAAGCACAACGAACGCGTGACGAACTTGACCTTCAAGTTGAGCCTCTTCTCGAATTTTCTCTTGTTTGTTTTGTATTTAATAACGAATCAAATACTATTTTTAACAAAAAAGAATCGGTTTTACTTTAATCATATATAATTATATATACCTCTTCATGACGATAGCGTAATATGTTTTAGCCAATTAATAATAGCAACTTTTGTTTTCTTTATTGATAAATCTCATCCATGACACCAGCAAAACAAATAAAAAAATTCAATCTAACAACATAAACATTTTTTCTTTAATAAACTATAGAACCATGACTAAAGCGAATTAATTTCTATAAGCAACAAACCAAAACCAAATTCTTTTTCCCATGGCAAAGCAAATTACTTTTTAAGCTAAAATGAAAACAAATTTCGTATTGATTTGGTCGTCATAAATTTATCTTTACATTAAAAGTTTAGATACATGTTTATAAGATTAGACGATTACCTACTGTAGAAAAACTGAGTCTAATCACTTAGATTAATAAATAAAATGTTTACAAACCAAACTGTTCTCAAACAGGCAATACAAAGACTTGATCTTAATCAAGGATACCAAAAGAAAAATACAAAAGAGTTGAGTAAATGTTTTTGGATGATTCAAATGAGAGGAGAGAGCAGCAATATATAGACACCACACCCATAAGTCGTTTTCCATGGATGAGACAGGAAAACGGCTATCAACAAGATGAGAACAAAAGAGCATAATGGGTGTGTGTGTGTATAACCCTAGCACCATATAACCCTTCAAAGTTGCAATTCACCCCTTCATCTTTCACTTCTTAGCATCCAACCACCAAACATGCAAATAGATAAAACCTGAAATATAAAATGACAACATTAGTCCTTGTATTTATATCCAGGCAAAAATAATATTTCAACATCCCCCCTTAATTTTGGCCTGGAAGACATCAAACATTCCCAGTTTAGAAACCATTTTAAAATGTTGAATTTTATCAAGTCCTTTAGTGAAAATATCTGTTGTTTGATCAGCAGTGTGAATTTTTGCAGTTTCAATAACACCAGTTAAAATTTTTTCTCTAACAAAATGGAGATCAATCTCCAAATGTTTAGTCCTCTCATGGAAGACTGGGTTGGCAGCAATCTTAATTGCTGCTTGACTGTCACAAAAAACTTTTACCGGCATAAAATGTTCCCAGTTAAGATCCTTAAGAATTTTAAGGATCCAAACAATCTCAGAAGTCACAGAAGCTAAAGCTCTGTACTCAGCTTCTGCAGAAGACTTTGAGAGGGTGTTCTGCTTTTTGCTTTTCCAAGAAATCATAGAACCATTGAGACTAACACAAAATCCAGTGACTGATTTTCTTGTAACCACACACTTAGCCCAATCTGCATCTACAAATGCATTCAATGAATTCTCAAAATTCTTAGTTATATGCACACCCATACCTGGAGAACCTTTTAAATACCTCAACACCTTTAAAGCAATATTTAAATGAGACTTTAAAGGGGAATGCATAAATTGGCTCAGGCAGTGTACATCATAGGATATATCACGCCTAGTGTGAGTTAAATAAATCAGTTTACCAATAAGTTTTTGATACTCAGTGATATTATCAAGTAATGGATCTGTGTCAGTAGGTTCAGAAGTGATATACACACTCTGTTCAAGAGGAATAGCAGAAGGTTTACAAGCAAGAAGACCAAACTCAGATAATGGATCTAGGCAGTATTTTCTTTGTGATAAGCAAACTCCACTTTTAGTTTCAATGACCTCAACGCCCAAAAAGTATTTGAGTTTGCCTAAATCCTTTATCTGAAACTTGGTCTTAAGATATCTTTTGAAACCTTCAATAGCATCAACATTGTTGCCAGTGATAATAATATCATCAACATAAACAAGCAAGGCAACAAACACACCTGAATCATTCTTAGTAAACAATGAATAATCACTTTTACTTTGCACAAAACCATTTTCAAGTAAGGTACTAGACAGTTTGGCATTCCATTGTCTGGGTGCCTGTTTTAATCCATATAAAGATTTTTTAAGCCTACACACTCTGTTATCATTTTAATCAAAGTAACCTGGAGGTAATTTCATGTAAACAGTCTCCTCAAGGTCACCATATAGAAAGGCATTATTAACATCTAATTGAAAAATAGGCCAACATTGTTGAACAGCCAAGTTAATAACAAATCTAATAGTGACAATTTTAACCACAGGAGAGAAGGTTTCATCAAAATCAACTCCTTCCTTTTGACCAAATCCCTGGACAACAAGTCTAGCCTTAAATCTATCAATTTCTCCACTAGACTTGTATTTAATCTTATAAACCCATTTAGATCCAATAGCCTTTCTATCACTAGGCAATTCAACAATCTCAAAAGTATCATTTTCATATAAAGCTTTCATTTCAGTATTCATTGCCTCTTTCCAGTGCTGAGTTTTGCTTGCTTCCTAATAATTTTTAGGTTCTGAAAGTTTGTTTAACTTTGTTGTAAAGCAAAAGTTTTCAGAGTTAAGATTGGCATAGCTAACAAACTTTTCAATACCATATCTAACTTTGGAATCAACCACAAATTCATTATATTTGTTTGGAAAAACAGATGATCTTTCAGATCTTCTAACAGGTTGATTTTGCAAATTTGTTTGAGAGTCTGTGATTGGACTATTTTGAAATGTACCCTCAGAATGTGCATTTTCATTCTCAAGTGTTGCAGACACCTCATTTTCAAGGGCAGAACCATTGGAACCTTGAGGATGCCCCAACTCATCCTCAAAAGAGTCAATTGTGGGACTGCCATCAAGAAAAGAATTCTTGCTAACACTAGGAGAATTTGCATGTTTATTTCCATCATTAGATGGTTTATCATTTATATTTGTCTCATCATAGGGCATGTCAAGATCCTCATACACCACTTTATCAAAAAAGTTTGTATGATCCAGATCTTAACAAGTCTCAATCACAGAATTTGTCTTAAAAGGGAACACATTTTCAAAGAAATCAACATCTCTTGAGTACAAAAATCATATTATAAGGAGAATTCCCATTCAGCACTGAAGAAGGCAACCTGTTAATAAGGTAACAAGCAGTAAGAATACATTCAGACCACAAATTCAAAGGAATTCCCCCCTGAAACAGAAGGGATCTGGCAACATTAAGCAGATGCCTATGTTTCCTTTCCATAATCCCATTTTGTTGGGGAGTATAAGCACAAGAAGTCTGATGTATTATGCCATTAGTAATGCAAAACTCATTGAACTTATCATTCACAAATTCAGTACCATTATCACTTCTAAAAATTTTCACAGTTTTTTTGAATTGATTTTTGATCAAATTAAAAAAGGCATAAACACAATCAAACACTTCAGTTTTAGCCTTAATCAAGTACACCCAAACAGCCCTGGTGTAATCATCAACAATGGTCAAAAAATACTTATATCCTTCTTTACTAGTAACCCTATAGGGTCCCCACAGATCAAGATGGACAAGGTCTGCAAGCATAGAAGTTTTATGCTCACTCAAAGGAAAAGGTTCTCTGGTTTGTTTAGCCTTTTGACAAATTTCACAAACTTCAACATTATTTTTATTATCAAACTTAAGATCTTTGTTTAAAACTTTTAAGACTTAGTCAGAAGGATGACCAAGCCTGCAATGCCACAAGTGTTTAGACAAACCAGAAAAAGGACAAAATTGGTCTTTAGTACACAAATTACCTTCAGTTTTATCAAAAAATTATAATCCATCAGACTGTCTACCAGTCCCCAGAAGTTTCACATCCCTCAAACCCTGAGATAACACATAGCACTTAGACTCATCAAAGGCAATGACAAACTTGTTGTCTCTAGCAATCTTATGAACAGACATAAGACTCACACAATATTCTGGAAAAACAAGCACATCATACAGAATTAAATTTTTGGTTAGGACCATATTTCCAACTTTTGTAATTAAAGCCTCAGTTCCATTAGGATGTGAGACTTTAATTCCAAGTTTGGAAATATCTAGTACATTAACCAAAAACTTATCAGTGTATGTTAGATGCTGATTTGCTCCAGAATCAATAATAATACCAGTTGCAATAAGTGCAGACCTGGCCTTACAGTTGTTGCAAAAAAATCTTTGGAAATTTTGATTAAAAAACTTGTTGTTGTTAAAAACAATACCTGCCATATTGGCATGTACACCTTTGCCTTATTCATCATCATTAACAGAAGTATCTTTGATAAGAGATAAAAGTTTAGAAATCTGTTCATCTGAAAGGTTTGAAAGAGAGCTAGATCCAACAGAGTTGTTGTTCTTTATAAATCTTTTGTTAAAGTTTTGAGCACCCTGGTTGGAATTAGTTCCAGTATAACCATTTCTTTTTCCAAAATTAGGAGGATATCCAATCAACTTAAAACATCTATCTTCAGTATGCCCATTAAAACCACAATGCTCACAGATAAGAGTAG
>LBNU01038478.1:106522-123937 GCA_014162995.1 Artemisia annua | reverse complement strand
ACAACTGGTTTAGTAAACCCTCTATTACCCTGAGTTGTAGAACCACCTTGCTTACCTTTCCTTCTATTATTGACAGTCATGAAACCATCATTAACAGACTTAGTAGATTGAACTGGAGGTGCAACGACTTTAGGACAATCACTCAGAGTATGACCAAAGATCTTACAGTTATCACACCGAGGTGGTTTCCATTCGTACTCAACCCGAATCTTCTCAATAGTCGAACCTGAACCATCAAGTAATGGTATCTCAACAGTGAGGCTTTCCCGAAGCACCTCATCCGACTTCACTTCGATCATGCATCTAGCAAAACTACTACGACCCCACGATTCCTTGCACATTTGGCTTGTAAAAGCATCTAACCTTTTGGGCGTGCCAATCAGTGTGGCAAGAAGGCTGAGGCCATCATCAAAAAACATAGCAAGGGGGACATCATGGAACTTGACCCACACCGGGATGTTAGTCAAATCCTCTTTAAGTAGATTTGTGTTCAACGTCCATGGTTTAAGAATAATAGGAACATTTCTGATCAACCAAGGACCGTTTTCAAGCACATCATCAAGACCTTTTTTCGAAGTGAACTTAAAGAAGAAGAACCCCTTTGCATTCATCATTACCTTTTGCACACCAAACTTAGCCCATGCATTGCGTACATAGTAATCAACAACAGGAAACGCAAGGCGTTGACCAAGAAAGTACCCGTAGAGAGTGTTCTCAAACCTAGTGTTCACCTCTTCCACTATTTTCATAGGAACTGAAAGGTCAACATCATCCTTCTTTTTGCTACATTCCAACCTCCGAAAATTAGACACGTTCTTCTGAGGTTCCGTAGAGGTAGCACCCGCATATGTAACCGACTTCACTCCAGTACCACTAGTAGAATCAACCTTGAGAGCATTAGGAACGCTTGACGTAGGAATATTTGTTGCACTAACTTCATTAGCAACAATCTCACTTTGAATTTTATCCATAGCTGCCTCAAAATTCTTATTCGCATTAGCAATCAATTGTTCCACATTAGGTTGACCAACATTAACCTGATTAGCAACACCAACTTGATCGGCCAAGTTATGAGCGTCCTCATTATTTGTTGCATCCACATCCACAGTATTTGTTGCATCCACATCCACATTAGGTTGAACAACATTAGCCTGAGTATCAACACCTGGTGCACCAGCAGTTCCATGCGAATCATTAACAGCAAACGCTCCACGTGAATCCCCATCAACAATTCCGACTTGACTAGGGTTATTCAGAACCCTATCAGTTGTACCCTTTGAATTCAAAAAACCCTTATTAATCATCTTTCAATACCCCCCGCATAGAAACCCTAATAACAACTAGCACGCATGCAAAACAGGATCCAAGGATAAAACCCTAATCGTTTAGGGTTTAAAGACAAAACGCCTAAACAACTAACCAGCCTCCATGTAATAAGATCAATTAATGTGAAAAGTCGACAAGAACAGGACCTTATAGTAGTACTAAACCGACTTAGATTAAGCCCATGTTGCTATCCCTATTTTGCGCTTTACTCAGCCCATGTTGCTATCCCTATACATGTAGCGGAACTACACGAGGCAGTACTTGTCTTTAGTTTACTTTGGTAAGCATGTGTCTGCGTGCATGCATGTGAAACAAGCCGATATTGCTGGCTTGCTATATATATCTGTGTGTGGTAATAAGGCATGCATGTAGATATGGTGTGTCGTGTACCATCTACGTACAATAATATAACATATCAATGACGCAACAACGTCATTGATATGGGTTTGAATTCCTGTGGTTTGTATGTTATTGTGTTTAATGAAATGTGCATTGCACTACTGTTTCTATTTTGGCAATGTGGAAAGTAACATTTTATTATATGCATCATGCATTGACACTATTGTATCCTCACTGAGTTGAATGCGGTTGAGATTTATCTAAACAATAATGCAGATAAAACTATATATACACTTGCCTTTTAACATGCTAAACTTTAGAAGCACTCATACATGTTTGCTCACAAATGTGTTACGGGTTTCCATCTTATAAATAAGCCCAATCTACATGAGCTATTCGAAGAGGTTGGAGAGATAGTAGATGCATGTCTATGTGACTAAAAAAGTAAAAAAAGGTGTGTTGGAATCGTTTGAGCACTGAAATCAGATTAGGATTGGGAGGTTCAAACTTTGAGCTAACATATATGCATCGCTAATTAGTTTAAAAGATTGCATTCGAATTCAATGCAAGGATGCGACAAGGTATGTCATGTGGGAGTTTGATATCATGTTCATATCGAATAATTAGATACCGACTGTTAACCTTTCTAGCTTCTTCGATAAACGGAGGGTTTCAAAATCCTTTGGTTGATTGGTTAATTAGTTAGTTTTTGTCAGCGACAATTAATGATGGTGGCTCCAGTCATCCAGTGACTCGCTCGTGGAACAGAGATAGAGATGGTGACCAGTGGTGACACTTCAATTACAAAACATTAGTCCAAGCCGGATTTCAAGGAGATCGATTCAAATTTGAATAATTTGGACGTGACACAAACTGAATAATTACCATTTGTGTGTTTCATTATAAAAACTTAGGGTGCGTTTGGTATCCCCCAATCGTAATGGAAGAATGACTATCATTCCGATTCAAAGTGTTTGGTATCCCCAAATGACTATCAAAACTAGAAATGATATACAAATATATTCCATACTCGATAGTCACTAAAATGGTAGTATATGATTGTTCATTCCCGGGCCCACCATTTCCCCTCACATAATTTATACTACTCCCTCCGTCCCATATTAAATGTCCACATTTGACTTTTGGAGTCTTTTTCTTTAACTTTGACCTTAAATATTTTTTGTTATATTATATAATATGGGCAAATGGCACACAAAGGCATCAAAGTTAGGGTCCATTTCCAATCAAGGTATCCAACTTTTTTTCTTGCATAAAAAGGTTTCCAACTTTTTTTTTTTGGCGGATCTGGGTTTTTTTCTAATACCCGTTAACCACTAACCCAACTTTTTGTTAAAAAAAACATGATACATTTGTAAAATTTCAAGGACCAAAACTGAAACTTTTATGTTTTCTTTTTAATANTAAAAAAATAATAATAAAAAAAATTAATAAAAAAATAAAAAAGCAATTGACTAATTGTTATCCATTGAAACGTCAAGTTAAAGACCAAAAGAAGAAAAGAAAAAAAACGTGCCCCCCTTTTGCCTTAAAAAAAATAGTAATTGACTAATTGTTAATTTGTTATCTTCTTGACTGCTTCTGCTATTTGATTATTCCCCTTCCTGGCTTCTTGCTCTTGCCTTAGGTAATTTCATTTTTCAAGTTTATTTCAATAATTTCAATAATTTATGAATAATTGAATATTGTATTAGGGTTTTGCCATTTTGGTTCAATTTTATATGTTATTGTGAATTTGTGATTTCTGAATAGATTGAAAAGATTGAGTTTCGAGATAGTTAGGTTCATATTGTTACTTTGTTAGACTGCTTAGGTAGTTAGGTTTATTATACCCTTGAAAAAAATAGTCAATCTTTTAATGGGTTTTCTAAGTTTGACATATCTAAGATAGTAGCCTTTTCTGAAATGTATCCGGATGATTTTAATATGAACGATAGCGGGTGTATTTTTGGTGAGCTTAAAATCTTTGATCACTTGGTAAAGGAAGATGATAAATTTCTAAATTTGGATGGGATTTGTCACCTAGCTCAAGTAATGCTGGAAACCGGAAAAAATCTCTCATTTCCTTTATTTTATCGGATTTTGAAGCTTGCATTGGTTTTACCGATTTCAACCGCAACTGTTGAAAGATGCTTTTCTAAAATGAAGCTTATTAAAACAGATTTGCGGAATCGAATGGGGAACGGATATTTGAACAATGCTATGGTATGTGCTGTCGAAGGAGAGACATTTGACGAAGTAACGAATGAAGATGTAATATTTCGTTTTCTAGCTATGAAAGACCGAAGAGGAGAGTTCTGAGATCTATTAGGTATTTGTTTAACTTATTCTATTATTGTGTTTTTTTAATTATTTAAATGTACGGTTAAAAAAAAATTATGGTTAACTTTTTTTTTCGCTACCCCTGAAATTAGTTCCTGGTTCCGCCGATGATTATAAGTGTACCTTTGCAATGAAACACGTTTGAGCTAGTGTCATCTTCCGGTCGTTATACATTTTAGACAAGTGGATGAGTTTTTTATTTGTTAGTGTTACGGGCTGAGCTTTAGATTCAGATATATGCAGTTTAAATGAGTGGTATTTCTGTGACCGTTTTTATGAGTCCGTTTCGACCATTTTCTATCCCATGGCCGTGTTCCAACATGTGTAGTTACTAAAGTTTAGATCTGAGAGCTCTTTTCAGTAAATCAGGGTGCATGACGAATGGTTAACTACTTTTAAAATACAGAAGTATTATTGTAACCTTTTCTAATAATAAGACACATGCTAATTAGTACTCAAGTGGTCATTGTTGGTATAGCATATACTCCAATCTACTAGTAGTTTTTTGTAGTTTGCATGTAAAGCGCGTTATAATAATTTTCACTCAAAACCAACCCAAGGATTTTCGCTAATAACACAGATTAATATTTCTCGGACAAATAAACAATTACGTACATATCACGCTCTTTCAGTTCAATTATGTATCCACAATAACACCTTTACATGAGATATATATTCCAGTATCAACCAATTAGCGCCTCGTAATCTTCTTGAAAAGCACATAAATGGAGAGCCAAACAAGGAGTAGAAGTGTTATGGAGGATATGAGTGATAGGACAATCGAGGCTGCAACGTGAAAGCAGAAGGAACCATATACATTACAGATTTTGGCCCATCCGGTATGAGAGTTTCCTTTGAGTCCAATGTATGCAACTCCTCCTGCCGCGCTTGTCGCTGAAGCCACGATACCCAAGAGCAACTGCACCGTATGCGTACCCCCATTAGTTATAAGTTAGTTTCAATTTATTAAGACAGATACTCCAAGTTCATATGTGCAAGTAATGCTGGTATCGAGTCAACTACTCAACTACTAGCTAGTTTGTGGTCACTAACTTAAATGCATCATATATGGTTGGTTAAATTTACTCTATAGTGGTCACATAACAAATTGACAATAATTGATTGTGTACAATTTGATATTACGTGCAAATTAAATATGGACATGTGCATTTAAGTAAGTTGGATTTTAAATAATTGAGTAAGGTTCAAAAACTTACAACATCAAACATCATAAAATAAAAGTGTAGGTTTGATGTGTCTCCTCCTTTTTTCATTGAAGCCAAAATCGATAGCACGACAGTGATTATGCTGTACAAGCAAGCTACCGAAAGGGCTGCTACGAAGTATCTGTATCATATATAACCACACATAGAAATTATTAAACTCGTATAGCACAAAATGCTTACTTTTGTTCCGATTTATTTTTGTTCTATCTTAGACATTAAACATATATATGCTAACAGCAAAAACTATATATTCGCTCAAGGAAGATATATAGCTGAAATAACTTACATGAAAGCGGGGGACTGATCGAATTTTGCAACGACAAGTACTGTCATGCCCGGTAACAAGGTAAATACTTTAGTTTGTTTAGAAGTGGCCATAACTATGATGGCAACCAATGCAGTTGCAAAAAGCAAGACCCTCAAGGCCGCATCAAACACTTCAAATTTCTTCGTACTAGACTTGTATTCCGGTGGTGATCCTGAAGACTTTACTGCGTTGGCTTGTGTAGGAATGATGGCGTCAAAGGATGACATTGCCGGTAAAACGTTGATATATGTATAGCTTAGCTAGCAGAAAATATAGGCTTATGTTTATGTTAATGTGTCGAATATATGAAGTGTGATTTTGTGCTAGGCACATAATGTATACATGTATATAAGATAAGCTCGATCAATTTGGCAAGATTAATTTGAGTAGGGTATTCAGACACGACTTATGTGTAGTTGGCCATTAAATAGCAGCTGGTCTATAATGTCGAATACGACATTAGCTCTAATCTCTGATATTTGATTAGATTATGTATCTTCATTATCGTTACACTAAATTATCATTACTTATCTCTATCTCTATTATACGTAAAGCAAAAATGATTTTCTTAAATCTTTAAAATGAGTAATATTCAATCATTAAAATATTTTTCTAAAACTCAAATTTCAATTTTTTCACAAATTTAAAAAAAGTATATGTGACAATTTTTGACAACTTATTTTAATGTAGTTTCTAGAAAAAAAAGGGATTTTTTTGTATTTATACCAACATTTGTAATTTTAAAAAATTCATCCAAAAACTCTAATATATTGTTGAAATAAATGACTCTCTTGCAAACTAATGAAACTTAAAGGGTCTTTTTGTAACTTATTTATAACTAAAGTTTGGTTTATATAACTTTAGTTCTGTTTTGTTGAGTTTATAATGTGCAGGGGGCTTAGTGTAACTTTTGGCTATATAAGCTTGAGGAGCAGCTAGGGTTTCATTAAATGCATTATCTCTTTATGATCTCATCATTATTCTCTCAAGTTTTCTCTCTTGTTTCTTCATCTGGGTTTCATAAGGTTTTCTGGGTAGTTTCATAGTTGTAACAAGATCATCTTGATCTTGATTAGTTTGGTTTTATTGTTTTCTTAGTGAGTGAGTTGTTTGTATTTTGTTGCACCTTTGTAGAGGGACAACAACTTTCTTCTTTGTATTGTATTGGTTAGAATCCGTGTTGGGGACTAGCCTTCTGTGTTTATTGTTTTAATAAAAGAAAAAATCACCAAAGGGGTGGTTGGTTGGGTGATTAGTATCTTGTGTTTTGGTACCATTTTTACATTGTATCAGAGCCCTAGGTTCTAATCGGATTAGTAATTGGTTGAAGTTCTTGATTTTATGGTTTTTTCTTGAAACCCTAATTTTTGGGGGTTTTTGTTCTAGTTTCGATTGGGTGCAATTGGAGTTGTTTTAGTGAAGAATTAACAATTAATTGTTGATTCTTGGTTGGTTTGGTGTGAAACCTTAATTTTGGATTTGGGGGTTTCTTGGTAAGATCTGGGTATTGTGGATTTGGGTTCTTGGTTTCAATCGTTCTAGACTAAGTGAATCTAGAATTGATTGAATTGTCTTCCGCTGCATATAAGCACTGTAAGTATTTTTCTCTTTCCTTTAAGAGTGACTGTGTTTTAGTTAAGTGGGTGCAAACGGGTTAACTAACATCTTGATCTGCTACCATAGAGTTGTACGAAAACCTGCTCTGGTTAGCCCCAATTCACTTGACTGGACTCAAGTTATCTCTTGGGTGTGAGTTAGATTGGAGGAGGTTAGGTTTTGAGATTGTTGGAGGTTGTGATTGGTGGAGTTGATATTGTTTGTTTAGTTGGTTCTTGTTTCTGTTTGTTTGTTGCTGTTTGTTTCTTTCTTTATTTTGTTTAGTTGTTTCTTGGTTCTTGGTTTGTTATTTGTTGCTTATTCTCTATTTGTTTGGTTTTTTGGTTTCTTGTTTTATTTTGTCTTTGTTCTTGTTTTACTATGGCTATTATGATTAGTAGTTTAGATCAGAGTAATCCTCTGCATCTACATCCTAATGATTCGAATTGTGCTTCTATTGTTAGTATTAAGTTGACCGGTGTTGAGAACTATAGGGTTTGGGCTAGCGCTATTAAGCTTGCTATGCAAATTAAAAATAAAATGGGTTTTCTTGATGGTAGTTGTGCTAAGTCTGGTTATGCTGCTAGTCCTTTATTGGAAGCCCAATGGGATAGATGTAATGCTGTAGTTCTNTATTTGCTTCTTGTCTTTGTTCTTGTTTTTATTATGGCTATTATGATCAGTAGTTTAGATCAGAGTAATCCTCTGCATCTACATCCTAATGACTCGAATTGTGCTTCTATTGTTAGTATTAAGTTGTCTGGTGTTGAGAATTATAGGGTTTGGGCTAGTGCTATTAAGCTTGCTATGCAAATTAAAAATAAAATGGTTTTTCTTGATGGTAGTTGTGCTAAGTCTGCTTATGCTGCTAGTCCTTTATTGGAAGCCCAATGGGATAGATGTAATGCTGTTGTTCTAAACTGGGTTCTTAGTTCTTTGTCTCAAGATGTGTATCTTGGTCATGTGTTTTCTGATAATGCTGCAACTGTTTGGAAAGATTTAAAGGACACTTATGATAGAATTGATGGTTCTGTTGTGTTTAACTTGTTACAAAAGATTAATTCATTTAAACAAGGTGGTTTACCTGTGTCTGAGTATTATCATAAGTTGTGTTCTTTGTGGAGAGAATTTAATGTTCTTACTAAACTGCCTGATTGTGTTTGTGATGCTAGAACTGAGTTAAATGATCATGCTAAGTTGTTGAAATTAATGCAGTTCTTAATGGGTCTTGATGACATTTATCAGCCTATTAGGAGTAGTATCTTAACTAGGGAAACCCTTCCTGAAGTTAAAGATGCTTTTGTTATCATTTCTAGAAAAGAATCTCATAGAGGGATTCCTTCTACTTCTGTGAAATATGAGAAGCCTCAAGTATCTGCTTTTGTTTCTAGACCTAATATGACTAACTGTAACAATAGAAGAAATTCTAATACTAATTGGTCTGGTAACAATACTAATAATAACAGAGGGAATTATGATAATTTGTTGTGTAAACACTGTGGTTTAAAAGGACATACAATTGACAGATGTTTTGAGTTAAATGGTTATCCTCCTGGTTTTAAAAGAAATCCTAACTTGAAGCCTGCAACTGGATTTAATAATAATAAGAATAATAATGTTGAGGCTAAGGGTGTGTCTGGGGTTAATGGTGAAGGAAAGAATAGTACTACTTTGTCTTTCACTAATGAACAGGTCTTGAAGTTGATGAGTTTTTTGAATGATAAAACTGGAACTGCTGCTAATGCCACTATGGCAGGTAGTGAGTCTTGTTCTTTCTTCAATTGCAATGTTTTCTTTAATCAACATTTTTATAAATTCTTTTGTGCTAATGTCAAAGTTAATGGAGTTAATTATCACTTAGGATGGATAATTGACTCAGGGGCTAATCAGCATATGACTAATAGTACTAATAAGATGTTTGGTGTGGTTGATATTTCTGATTTAAAACTCACTGTTGGTCACCCTAATGGTACTTGTGCTAAAATTACACATGTTGGTAATTTGAGGTTAAATAATAATGTGGTTTTGTTTGATGTGTTGGTTGTTCCTGAATACACTGTTAGTTTATTATCTGTGCATAAAATGATCAAAGATAGTAAGCTATGTGTTGGTTTTGATGAGACTAAGTGTTATATTCAGGATTTGAGAAAGCAGAAAGTTCTGGGGACTGGTAGTGAGTTTGGGGGTCTATATTTGTTTGATAAAGATTCTGCTAGTTCTGCTGTTGTGAATAATAGTGAGTTTCTTGTTTGTCATGTGTCTAAAGAAGTCTGGCATAATAGACTAGGACACCCTGCTAGTCAAGTTTTAAAATTGCTAAAAGGTTCTTTAAATCTTACTAATGTTGATCATCAAGGTCCCTGTGAGGTTTGCCATAAGGCAAAGCAAAGCAGAGACTCTTTTCCTTTAAGTGAAAATAAGTCTACAGTTTTTGGCCAATTAATACATCTTGATGTGTGGGGACCATACAAGGTTACTAGCAGGGAGGGTTTTAGATATTTTTTGACTATTGTTGATGACTATAGTAGGTCTGTGTGGGTGTATATGCTTAAGGGTAAAGATGAAGTATTTGGAATGTTTGTTAACTTTTATAATCTGGTTTTAACTCAATTTAACAAGAAAGTTAAAATGATAAGGTCTGATAATGGTACTGAGTTTTTGAATAATAAAATGAATGAGTTTGTTGAAACTATGGGAATAATTCATCAAACTACTTGTGCATATACCCCTCAGCAAAATGGTATTGCTGAGAGGAAACATAGACATCTTCTTAATGTTGCCAGAAGTCTTATGTTTCAGGGGGGGATTCCTCTTGTGTTTTGGTCTGATTGTGTGTTGACTGCTTGCTATTTGATTAACAGGTTACCTTCCTCTGTTCTGAATGGAAAATCTCCTTTTTCTCTTGTGTATGGTAGGGAACCTAATCTGTCACACTTAAGGAGTTTTGGTTGTTTATGTTTTGCTGTTATTTTAAAAGGATCTGATAAGTTTTCTGAAAAAGCTGAAAAGTGTGTCTTAATTGGTTATGCTAGTGGTAAAAAAGGCTTATAAGCTTTTAAGTCTTGAAAATAGGTCTGTTTTATATTCCAGAGATGTTAAGTTCTATGAAACTGTTTTTCCTTTTAAAATGAGTCAAAAACAAAGTTTAGAATCAACAGATGAGGTTTCAAATTTAAATTTCTTTGATTTTGTTGATTCAGAGTCTAAAAATACAGCCAAAACTCCTACTCCCAATGATGATAATGATCAAAATGATAAGTCCCAATCCAATAATAAGTCATCTAAAGTAGGTAGAGATGGTAGTATGCATCAACCAGTTGGTGATCATAATTTGGATCAGCATAGTGAACAGGTACTACCATTGTTTGCTGAACCATTTCTTGATTACCCTGGTAATGATGAACAACATACTGCAACTTCCATAGATGATCAAGTAGATCTATCTGAGGGAAATGTTGCTCCTCAACAAGAGGTTCCTGTTTTTCAACCTGTTTTTCAAAATTCACCAGAGGAAAGTAACCAAAGTAGACCTAAGAGAGTATCTAGGTTACCTTTAAAGTTAAATGAGTATGTGCTTGATGGTAAAGTTAAGTATGGGTTACATAGGTATGCTAATCATGCTGTGTTAACTGTTGAAAATTGTGTTTTTATTTCTAACTTGAATAAAACTTCTGAACCTACTTCTTTTGAAGAGGCTTCAAGAAGTACTCATTGGAATGGGTCTATGAATGATGAAATATGTGCTTTACTTGAAAACAATACTTGGGAAGAAGTTGACCTTCCTGCTGGTAGAATACCTATTGGTTCTAAGTGGGTTTATAGAATCAAATATAAATCTAATGGTGAAATTGATAGGTATAAAAGTAGATTGGTTGCTAAAGGGTATAGTCAAAAAGAGGGTATTGACTATGAGGAAACTTTTAGTCCTGTTGTTAAAATGGGAACTGTAAGATGTTTGTTAAGTCTTGCAGTTCAAAAGGATTGGAAAATTTTTCAAATGGACATTAATAATGCTTTTTTATATGGAGATTTAAATGAGGAAATTTATATGTTGCCTCCACCAGGGTATTTTAAAGAAGGCAGTAACAAAGTTTTAAAGTTAAAAAAGTCTTTGTATGGTTTGAAACAAGCTCCTAGGCAGTGGAATCAAAAGCTGTCTGAAGCTTTGTTTGAAGCCAAGTTTGTGCAGTCAAAAAATGATCATTCTCTGTTTATAAGGAAACAAGGAGATACAGTTTTGTATCTGCTTGTATATGTTGATGATTTGGTTATTACAGGAAATAGTATTACTGAAATTGAAAAGTTTAAAGTTTTCCTCAAAAATAAGTTTAAAATTAAAGATTTGGGAGAATTAAAATATTTTCTGGGAATTGAAGTTTTGAAAACTAAAACTGGGCTTTGTTTGAATCAAAGGAAGTATTGTCTTGAGTTGTTGCATGAGTATGGTCTACTTGCTTGTAGACCTGTTATGACTCCTTTGCCTGAGAATGTTGTGTTGGCTCACAAAGAGTCTGATAATGATAAGTTTGTAAGGAATATTACTGGTTATCAAAAACTAGTAGGCAAATTGATTTATCTGACTTTAACTAGGCCTGATATTGCTTATGCTGTTCATTTTTTAAGTCAACACATGCATTCTCCATTACAGTCTCACTTTGATATTGGTTTGAGAGTACTTAGGTACTTGAAGTTAGCACCTGGAAGTGGTATAAGTTTTGGTAAAAATAATTCTGGTTTTAAAGTCAAGGCTGATTCTGACTCTGATTGGGCTAAATGTCCTATGACTAGAAGGTCTGTTTCAGGTTATTGTGTGTTTGTGAATGATAACCTTGTTTCTTGGAAAAGTAAGAAGCAGAATACATTGTCTAGATCTTCAGCTGAAGCTGAATATAGATCAATGGCTTCTGTTGTCTGTGAAGTGATGTGGGTGCTTAAGATTTTAAATGACTTGGGCATGAATGATTTGTTGTTACCTGTTGATTTGTATTGTGACAACAAGTCTGCAATACAAATTGCAGCTAATCCTGTTATGCATGAAAAAACCAAGCATTTTGATATTGATGTTCATTTGGTAAGGGAAAAGGTTTCTTCAGGTTTGATAAAAACTGTGCATATTGGTTCTAAAGAACAGACTGCTGATGTGCTTACAAAGGCACTTGGTTCAGCTCAACATGGTGTGATGGTTAAAAATCTTGGCATGGTGAATCTTTTTGCTTCATCAGTTTGAGGGGGGGGGTGTTGAAATAAATGACTCTCTTGCAAACTAATGAAACTTAAAGGGTCTTTTTGTAACTTATTTATAACTAAAGTTTGGTTTATATAACTTTAGTTCTGTTTTGTTGAGTTTATAATGCGAAGGGGGCTTAGTGTAACTTTTGGCTATATAAGCTTGAGGAGCAGCTAGGGTTTCATTCAACGCATTATCTCTTTACGATCTCATCATTATTCTCTCAAGTTTTCTCTCTGGTTTCTTCATCTGGGTTTCATAAGGTTTTCTGGGTAGTTTCATAGTTGTAACAAGATCATCTTGATCTTGATTAGTTTGGTTTTATTGTTTTCTTAGTGAGTGAGTTGTTTGTATTCTGTTGCACCTTTGTAGAGGGACAACAGCTTTCTTCTTTGTATTGTATTGGTTAGAATCCGTGTTAGGGACTAGCCTTCTGTGTTTATTGTTTTAATAAAAGAAAAGATCACCAAAGGGGTGGTTGGTTGAGTGATTAATATCTTGTGTTTTGGTACCATTTTTACAAAACCTATATGTCTGAAAAAAAAAAAAAAAAAACCTTTAGTAGCCAACAAACAAAAAATTTGCCTTTTAAAAACAAATCTCTCAAAAATTGATGCATGAATTATCGTTTCAAGGGATGTTTATTTCACCTAAATATACTTTCCATGAAATACAATGTTTAATATATTATTTAAAAAATTCTATCATGTATTTTGTTTATCTATGGCGTGATAACATTTATATAAGTTTGGAAACATTAATTAATAATTAATTCCAATTCTTTTATCAAATCTTTTATATAATAAAACAAAACCCGGACTTTTTCATTTTGAAAAACTCAACATTTCCTTATTAAGTAATATTTTAATTATTATTTTAATTATAATTTTTGATTATTAAAGATAATCATTTAAAAAGTTTAATCCTATCGTTAGTTGCATGTTATCTTTATCTTTTGTGTTTATCTTCAACTTATGTAGTATATCAACAAAACAAATTTATTATAATTTTTTATTATTAAAGATAATCATTTAAAAAGTTTAATCATATCGTTAGTTGCATCTTATCTTTATTTTTTATGTTTATCTTCTACTTATGTAGTATATCAACAAAACAAATTTAAAGATTAAATTATTTGTTTTTTAATAAATAAAAATATATCATTTAAAAAATAAAAAACAAAAAAAACAAAAAACCCGCGCGTGCGCGGGTATTATAACTAGTACATATAAGTATGAAAATACATGCCTGGGCTTCCAATGCCTTCTTGAGCCTTTCAATCACGCTCGAGTCATTCTTATCTTGTCCGCATTGTAAGGCAACTTTAAAAAATATATCGCAAGATTTTGCACTAATTTGATCCTTTATACCCTCAAACGCCACCTCATTTATAAAATCTTCTATAGAGTCACACGTGTCAAACGTATCTTTATAAAAGCTCCACGGTTCCAAATCCTTCGCATATCTCCCACAAAACATCTCTAATAAAATCCTACTGAACGAATACCAATCTGACTCTTTTTCAACGTAAACCTTCCGCGTTGGGTCCATGAATCCCAATGAGCCATAATCATCACCATCATGTTTCCATTGCTCGAATTTCCAATCTCTTGAAGCCAACTCCAAATTAGAAATTTTAGCGTTCCATTCAGCATCAAGTAGAATGCTACCACTTTTTATGTCACTGTGTATCATCTCATTGATATAACTTTCTGCTACACCACCTTTATGAAGAAAAGCCAATCCTGTTGCAACGTCAATGCATATCTTGATCCGTTGCATCCAGCTGAGACTAGCATCTTGCACATACTTATTGAGCCTTCCGTTCGGCGCATGCTCGTAACAAATTATTCTTTCATTCATTTCGGTACAGTAGCCTGCAAGAGCAACAATGTTCTTGTGCTTAAACTCGAAAAGAACATTAATATCTGTCAAAAACCGGTCACGTCCTTCGTCAGACTTGCTATCAAACCGCTTTACAGCAACAATGGTATCTTCATTAGTATTAGGAAGTAGAATTTCTGCTTGATACTTATTCCAATATCGTCCTTTTTGCATGCACTTATCATCACTGAAGTTTTGCGTTGCCACTTGAATGTCTTCTAGTGAAATATGGAAGCTGTCTTTTTTCTGCAAATCATGACAATTAACTTTGGTAATTCACAGAGTTTATTGAATATCTTATTTCTATCAGTTAATATCATATACACTATCAATCCCCAATTCCAGCTAAATTTTGTCGGTACACATACAAGTAGTACTTACATATCGTAAAAAACAACTATACATATTTCGATCCTGATACCCAAAATAAACTTTATTTTTCAGAAAATGTACTTTGATCATATTCTTTTTTATGAACTTAATAATTATGAATTATCATAGAAGTATTCAGTGTAATATTTGTTGCAAGTAAAATTTTCATTTCTGCTTTATGTATCGAAAAATACAAAAAAGAAAAATATAGTTTTTGTATCGAAAACAGTACTGCTTACTTGAAAGCGAATTGCTTTCTGGAGTTCGTTGATGGCATCTTGCATTTTTGGACGCATCACTTGGGTTTCTGCAACACATCGATAGGCGATTTTTGTGAATGTATCCAAAGAATCTTGATTTAGCCCTCCATTTAGCATAAAAATGTTATCATCAGCTNGAGCAGCTAGGGTTTCATTCAACGCATTATCTCTTTACGATCTCATCATTATTCTCTCAAGTTTTCTCTCTGGTTTCTTCATTTGGGTTTCATAAGGTTTTCTGGGTAGTTTCATAGTTGTAACAAGATCATCTTGATCTTGATTAGTTTGGTTTTATTGTTTTCTTAGTGAGTTAGTTGTTTGTATTCTGTTGTACCTTTGTAGAGGGACAACAGCTTTCTTCTTTGTATTGTATTGGTTAGAATCCGTGTTGGGGACTAGCCTTCTGTGTTTATTGTTTTAATAAAAGAAAAGATCACCAAAGGGGTGGTTGGTTGGGTGATTAGTATCTTGTGTTTTGGTACCATTTTTACAAATATCCAACTTGAACTCTCGAGGAATGGCAGCACACATCAAAATGGTCCAAATTAAAAAAAAACCTTCACCAAGAAAAACCCATCGGGAAAAAACTTGGCAAAGGAAAACGAGTGTAAACGCATATGAACATCCATCCAAGAGAATACCAACATAGTCAACAATGTGGTGCATAATGTAACAGCCATATCAATCATGACATTCAACTAATCATCTGATGAAACTAAATAAGCATAGTGTTAGAGTTTGTGGATAAATATTAATAATTATATGTCTAGTATCGAACTCGAGACCGCGGGATTGCACACTTTACGTATGAGAATTAAATTTTAATAATTTAATATAAAAAGTTATATTTAATTATTAATTACACAAAACATATAAAGATTGTTAGTAATTGGCGAAAATTGACTAACGTACAAAGATAAGGACCATGGATAAAAATAGAGAACAAGAAGGATCTAGAACCCAAACCCTAACTTGTTCCCTAAGTTTTGTATCCTATAAAAGCAAAGTCAAGGATTTTATTTTGGGACCGATGGTACACACGTTAAATCCAAAACTTAAAAAAACACTTGCTTTTTCCTCCTTAGTTCTTTTCGACAGTAATCAAAAGAATATAAACATGCATGCGTATTATAATGCATGTGCATGGATAGATGAAAGTTTTTTATTCTTTCTTTTGGTTTGTGGTAACCGAGAACAACAATACAAAAGGTTTTGATGATTTGTTTTCTTGATCGAATGGTTTTGTTTTTAAAAACAAAAATATTGTTTTGTGTATACTTAACTAGCATTAACTTTAATTCGTTAATAGTATGTGTGTACAAGAACGGGTACAATCATACTATTGATAATATTGTATCTTGGATCGATTAACAAAACGGTAAGGGGTTAATCAATAGATCCCTAATTCATATAAAACCTAATTAGGGTTCATCCAAGAATTCAAGATTGCATACGGTACGTTCTTTATTTATGTTTTAGTTAACCTTTATATGTTATACTTGATCCTACGCTTCCGCATATGTGACTACTTGATTATATTTATTTATATGATTGTCATGGTACATAAATTCTAACAGTGGCATCACGAGCCGTGTATAACATGTAACTGATTACTAAAACCATAAAAAACGTGTCTTTAATTGTTTTAGATATACATGTTGGTAATTCTAGATCTAGGGTTTAAAAATATTTTCGAAACCCTAACCCTAAATTGGGGGGGGGGTACGATTTTCCATGAAGCCTAATTAGGGTTTGTGGTTTATTTTTTTTAATTAATTGGATTAGAAACCTAGGTTTACAACGTGTTTATGTGAACTAATTGGTAATTGTTATGCATGAATCCATGACGAAACATGCATGTTAGTCATGGATTAATTGATTATTTTAGTTGTTAGTACATGATTCACATGTTAATTATTAGATAGATCTAACAATTGGGGAAAACCCCAAGTGTAATTAAAATCAATTTATGTGATTATGTGGTGTATTAATGAATTCTAGCTTACGCAATCGGTTATTCGATGGATGTGGCTCACTTGTGCAAAGTGAAAGCTTTAGTTAATTATACACATTATGAAAACCTAGAATTGATTTAATTAGGGTTTATCTAATTAATTTTGCATGTGGCTAATTGTTTCATCTTTTATTTATTTATTAATTGCTTATTTGTTTTCTTTTAAATTACTTGTTATGTGTTATGTGTTTATCAAAGTTGTAAGCAATAACAAGGGTAATTTTTGAAAAGAAAAATTAATTGGACTAATAATGGTGAAAGTCAATTTTATTAAGAACTTTAAAATACGAAATCTTATGTGTCATTCTTAGGGGTTGGCCTTACATGCCATAATGCGTTAAATGCATCCTCGCGACGAGATTTGTATTGTAATAGTTTTTAATATGTTTTAAGATAAAAGTTATAAACTTTTGCTTGATTGATGTTTTTGTACATACGGTTTTGAAAGTAGGTTCTCTTTAGACAAATTCATAGTGATGGAAACAAGGTTTGGAAAGAGCCTAGAGTCTACCTTTGGTTTCCAT
>LBNU01038478.1:47084-106209 GCA_014162995.1 Artemisia annua | reverse complement strand
ATGAGTATCATCTCATCACCTTCATCACAAAATCCTAAAAGAGAGACTACATTTTTATGCTTACACTTACTAAGCATTTCAATTTCTGCAAGGAACCCCTTTTCACCTTGCTTGTCTACTCTTTTCGAGATGTGTTTGACAGCTACGGTGCTTTTTCTTTCAGGAAAATCACCTCTAACCACCCCTTCAGTCGTTGATGAATGGCTTCCATCAAAATGGCGGAGTTCTGCTTTATAAACTGTACCGTATCCGCCCTTCCCAATGCGGCATGTTTCGGAAAAATTGTCAGTGGCCGATGTTATATCACTTAGTGAAATTCTCAAATGGTCCAAGTTTTTTCCCTGAAACATTATGCGTTAAAGCGAAAGGAAAGTGTTACATTCTACATATGCGAGTAAGAATGAAAATGCAATTAATATGTCAGTGTTAAAACCTTTCTAGAATCACAATCTTTTTTAGAGACGGCTAAAAATGATATTTAGTTTTTGAGTTTGTTAGTTGTATTACTTATCTTTGGATAAGGATTTGGTAATAAAACATAATGATGAAAGTGACAAAATGAATTTTGATACAACATACCCGTCAATAGTTCATAATTAAATATTTTTTTACATTATCAAATTTCATTTGAAGCATCTGAAATCTTACATCATGATATGTTAGTATAATAATATTATCAACTCAGAATCTAGCGAGGTAGCTTTTCCCTATTTCTGATTCAGAGAGACATATGTTATTCAAATTTAGGTATGTGAACGAAGAAGAAAGATTACGACAATTATTAAACTTCTATAAAGTTTAGGGCCAACTTGTTATTATTTGTGAATCCAGTGTTTGGTTTAAAAAAGTGCTTTGTAACATCTTAATTTTAACTTATACTAAAATTATGTATATTTATAAATTTTATGTTTATTTTTATACGTTTATTTAATTAGTTTGTTCGTTTATGTTCGTTCAGTGGCTTAATGAACAAACATAAATAAACATGAACAACTAATTTTTTTTTTTTTTTTTTTTTTAATAAACGAACATGAACAAGAAAATCCGTCCGTTAAAGCGACTATGTTTGTTTATTTGTTTGGTTAAAATTAAATCAACGAACATGAACAAGGCTTCGTTCGCGTTCGTTCGGTACGGTTACAACCCTATCGGGAACCCCTCTAGGCCCGACCTGAAAAGGAGTTAATCAAATATAATGGTTAATAAAATTTAGGATTAACCAAATATTTTGTAAAGTTAAAGGGGATTTTTTTTTAACATTTGTAAATTTAAGGGGTCTATATGGCATTTACCAACTCAATTACTGCTTATGAAAAGTAAATTTATTTGGCGAACCTTATGTATACAATGTAACAATATGGTAAGCATACCTTAAAATTTATTTTAAATTATAGCTAATATATTCCTTATCAATATATTCTTTAGACGTTATCAACATTATTTATATTAACTTAGGGTTTGTTTACCAAATTAAATGTGGTTTGAAGCAAATCACTTAATTAGTCTCTTAATTAGGAGACTTTGGGGCCCGTTTTGTTTATAAATCAGTTTAGATTAAAATTTAGATTTAAATGTAAAGTTGTAGATTAGTATTTGAATTTTGATTTGATGTATAAAGAGAAACATATATTAAAATAAGTAGGAGTGAGAAACTATATTATTTAATAAATATTATTTAATTTATATATTATTAGAAATTATTAAAAAAAAAAGGTAAAGTTAAAGATACGCAACATATTTTTTCAAATAAACACAAGTACACAACGTACTTGTAAACTGTCAAAGATGCGCAACATATTTTCAAATAATCTTTGATCTAGCTAATATGACCTTTGGTAGAAGGTTACCAGTTACCAGGTCACCACTAACAAATAAGTTACACCTTTGGTCCCCAAGTTGTCTCATTTCTCGCGTATTTGATCATATTTTGTTAACGGTCGTTAATTACTCATTTGGTCCTATTTTGGTAATGCTTTTTACTTTTCTTTTGTCCATATTTAAAAAAAATAATAATAAATAAATAGATAAATAAATAAAAAAGTTTTTAATCCAGATTTAAAAACTTAAAAAAAATATATTTTCTTTTAAATTTTTACGTTTTTTAATACATTTTAATTTTAACTTTTTAAAAAAATTAAAATTTTTAAACTTTTTTCTATTTTTTATTTTTTTAAATATTTCAACTTTAAACAAAAATAGTAGGGCTGTAAACGAACCGGACGAACACGAATGAAGTCATGTTCATGTTTGTTCATTTAATTTTAACCGGACAAATAAACGGACACGGACGCTTAAACAGACAAATTTTCTTGTTCATGTTCGTTTATTAAGAAAATGAGTTGTTCATGTTCGTTTATTTTTGTTCATTAAGACACTAAACGAACGCTAAACGAACATAAACGATCGAACATAGATGCAAGTAGCCAAAAAAAAAAAGAAACTTTATTGAATTCTTCACAATATATTGTTTTATAAGTGTTCATTTGTTTAAACAAACCAATTTTTAAAATTATAAATTTAAAATATATGATATATGAACATAAATAGATAAATAAACATAAACAAACATTAACGAACGATTAATCGGACGTTCACGAACATAAATGAACGGACGAGCCTTTTGTTCATATTCGTTTATTTAACTAAACGAACGTAAAATATTGTTCGTGTTCGTTCATTTAATAAACGAATGAATATAAACGAACTTTTTACCGAACGGTTCATGAAATGTTCAATGAACGTTCAGTTCATTTACAGGCCTAAAAAATAGTTTTTTTAAAAGTTATTCACTTTTTATAATACATTTTAATTTTATTTTTATGTTAATTTGAACTTTTTTAAAAAATTTAAATTTTTTTTAACTATTTTTTTTCTAAATTTTAATTTTTAAATTTTTTTAATCTAGATTTCAAAAAAAAAAATAAATAATAAAATAAAAAATGTTAAAAGTTTTTTTTTTTTTTTTTTTTTTTTAATATTTTTTTACTGATGTTTACTAAAATAAGATAAAAATTGTTAAAAGTTTTTTTTTTTTTTTTTTTTTTTTAATAATTTTTTACCGAGCGTTACCAAAATAGGATCAAATGCGCGAATTTTGTCCAGTTTAGGGACCAAAAGTGTAACTTTTAATCTTGGGTAACTTGGTAACCTGCTACCAGCCGGTCATATTAGCTAGATCGAAGAATATTTGAAAATATGTTGCGTATATTTGAAAGTTTACAAAGTACGATGTGTACTTATGTTTATTTGAAAAAATATGTTGCGTATTTTTAGCTTTACACTTATTAAAAAAGTAATATAATCAATTTTTTTATAAAAAAAAAAAAAAAACTTGTGGTCCCAACCCCAAGTCCCAACATTATTTTAAAGCCCACATAACCCCTTACTTTTACATTTTTACCCACGCACTTATAAATCCAAAAACCAAATTTTAAAAATTTAACTTTATAATCCAAAATACAATGAAATTTTGGTGGGTAAAAGACACTAAAGTATTTAGGCCCACAATTTTTTCAGATTCCCGGACATTATGTCTGAGATATATTGGAAATATAATATCGGTACCCACTAACATTATGTCTGGGAATTTGAACACAAAAAAAATAATAATAATAATAAATAAATAAAATAAAATAAATTGTTTGAAAGAAATTACCTTCAATTGGTCGGATAGTGGAGCTTCAACTGCTGCTGTTGTTGAATGTTCCTTTAATCACAATAATCACAAGTAATTTAATTATTAATTAGCTCAAAAGTCATTAGTTAGTAGTTACAACACAAATAAACGATAAGAAATTTCGAAGGAATTAATGGTGATCTTACCGGGCTTTCATGTTTTTGTTGACAATCTAACGCTCTCTCCAGTTTTTTGACAACCTGAATCATATCTGGACGTTGAGATCCCAACTCCTGCAAGCAATAATATGCTGTTTCTGAGAAGTTTTTTAACGACTGCGGATCCATTTGTTGTCGTAGAACGGGATCAATTATATCGCGGAGTGTTTCCTGTTCATAGTGCGAACGGGCAAATCGAGCAAAACTCCAATTATCTTGGTCTGAAATTGGAATAGACGCTACCCTCCCAAGCAGCACTTCAAACAAAACAACTCCGAAGGAGTAGACGTCTGACTTATGAGATAAAGCTTTGGTTTTTTCATAAGCTGGATCCGTATATTGTGACGTGCCATCATAATTATTAGGATGGTGAACACCATGTTTTTTAATCATCATGTCAGCTCTAAGACCATGTAAGGTGGGTTCCCAGTTTTGATTCAACCAAATCTTGGAGCTCTTGATGTTACCATGTATCATGCTCTCTTCATCATTACCATCATGATGAATGTAACGCACTACACGCGCCAGATCAAGACATATATTCAATCTTTGCATCCAAGTGAGGGTTGAGCCACTTAGATGTTTGTCCAGACTTTCATTCACCTCATACTTGTATATCAGGTATCCCTTCCTCAGTACTTTCATTTTTGTATCAACATCTAATTCATCGATGTCATCTTCGTCATCAGCCAGCTCCTCGGAAGCAACCTTAAATAGAGTTGCGATATTTTTATGAAAGTGAAAGAGTGAGATCCCCGCCTCGTTGAATGAAACGTCTGGGTTTGAATATCTCCGTACAACAATAGGGATGGACTGTCCAGATTGATCGAGTTGTCCTTTGTAAAGAACAACAGAAGGAGTTTGTTTCACGAGATTCTCTTCAGAGAAGTTGTTGGTGGCTAATCTTAACTCTGACATTGGCAGTATTGGGTCATCAATCATTTCCGGTTCCATTTTTGGGGGTTGATAAAATTAAACAAGGTTGAGTTGAAGGAAGGAAGACTGAAAATATGGAAATGAATGTGATGGAAGAGGATAATCAAAGACACAGTAGCAAATATATTCACGATAATGTGTAAAGTAATGTGTGGTTGTAGTTTGGGGCTTCTTCTCCAATTACTTTGACCTTTATCTTGTATTAGGCCGTGTACACACTTTTTTTTTTTTTTGAACAGGTGTNAAATCAAATTAAGTGCTATTTCATAATCTGATTCCAAATGTTATTTTCATTTTCTATATTCTCTTTAAGATTAGGAAACTTATAATTTTAACTTTATTTCAGATTTTCAGTTGAATGAAATTTTTTAAAACTGTGTTAAACAAAATAAAGGACCACTTATACGATTAGTGCACTTTACAGATAACCAAGAAAGGTCCAGAAATCTGCATCATATATACAAAAACGTATTATATGAAAGTATACATTAACAACACTAGCAGGGTACCCGCCGCCGGCGGCGGGTACCCTGAAATAAAAATTTACGGCGAACAAATGTTTTTCGATTATATATTATTTGTAACGATAAAGTTTTTAAGAATGATGTGTATTTTTATTTGAAAAGTGTATTTTTGTTTAAATTCCTGAATCCTTTTTGTGAGGTCCTTGCCTTCTTTAACCAATGCCCTCAAGGCATTGGTTAGACATTCCTAATTATAAACCATCTTTTGCTTCTTCTTTGACACAACGAACTATTGTAAACTTTATTCTCATGTCAAAAACTATGTAAAAGAAGTATGTTCAATAAAAAAGAAAAAAAAAAACAATAACTCCTTTTGTTACTTTGTATATCACTTTTTTTTTTTTTGGTGCAAGGTGAAAAATATATTATTCATCTCCAAATATTGTACATAATGCTTTATAAGATAGCATTCTTCTCTGTTTTGGACATCACCCAAAAACAGAGCATTCTAACTATGCTACTACATCAGATAACTAAGACTAAACAACAATCCAAAACTCAATATTGATGTAAGCACAATCCAAAACTTTGTATATCACTTAACCGAGCTCTTCATTTAGGATTTTAAATACGTCTCAAGTTGATTTTAAACAAGTCTCAAGTTTCAATGGTTATCATCTTGTGATTGCCATATATACCAGTAGACCTTTTTTTTGGTTTTTTAACCATTTAATGTTTAAACAACTGCTTTTCTAACTCACATGTGTTACATAGTATATATTATTTAAAGTTTAACATGGATCATATACAAGTATACAAAGAAATTTAAAATACAAAATCATATAATGGAAAAAGAATCATCACAGTCTTGGTTCTTTTGAGAAGAAACTTAAAAAAAAAAAAAAATTAAAAATTAAAAATAATAAAAAAATAATAAAAAAAAATAAAAATAAATAAAAAAATTGACCGAATTTTCATGTGACGATGATAGCCGAATGTGTGTAAATTTAGCAATTTAACGAAACATTATATGAAAATTCTTGAATAATAGTGATTCACTAAAATAACGAAAAGACAAACTATATTGTATTTACTTCCATTACATATGCCAACTTTCAACGTTTAAGAAAGGCTCACAAAAAATACAAAATAATTTGATCAAAATATATAGATCATATAATCTGAACAAAAAAAGAAACAATAACTTGACAATGACAATAAAAAGGATAATACCATACGATAGAATCTATTAGTACAACCTTAATTACAAATATAGATCCATGATTCAACCATAAATCATTAAAAACTCGTATATGCACTTTAAACTATGAGGCCCATTTACAAATTTAGATGACCAGCCCATCGTTAAACACAAAACCCAGTTATAACCCTAATATCAGTTTCAAACCCTAAATCCCCTCAGCCTTAAACTCCCGCAGCCACACAACTTACTACTCCCTAAAACGCAGCCAACCAAAACAATTTCGTTCAGATTCATTACCATTTCGCTGAACAAAAACGAATGCAACAGAAAATAATCCACACAATTAAGAAAGAAACTAAACGCAACATCAAATACTATATCTATCTACTTTGTTAATTCGAATAGCAACCACACGCTATATTTGTTCTTTCATCTTCAGCTACTACTCCATGAACACAAACCCGCTTGAATGAAGAACCAAAATCATTTTCAGCTTCAAGAGCTTTCCAAAGGTATCGAGTGGGTTATTTTTGTGTTTTCTTACAACGAAATAAAGGAAGAATGAAACATATCTTCAACAAAATTTCGGCTTCAATTGTTGATGGAGTTTGTTCTTCATTTGTAGTGAACTGTAGAGACTTGTTTGTTCTTCGTTTGTAGTGTGTATTTATATAGTGGATTCAATNCAAAGGTATCGAGTGGGTTATTTTTGTGTTTTCTTACAACGAAATAAAGGAAGAATGAAACATATCTTCAACAAAATTTCGGCTTCAATTGTTGATGGAGTTTGTTCTTCATTTGTAGTGAACTGTAGAGACTTGTTTGTTCTTCGTTTGTAGTGTGTATTTATATAGTGGATTCAATTACACATTGTTAATGATGCGGTTACACATTGTTATAATTATAATGTATGCATTGAAAAGTAGTTAAGGTCTAGACGTTTTTTTTTTTTTTTTTTTTTTTTTTTTTTTTTTTTTTTTTTTTTTTTAATCACAGTGATAATGATATAGATTAAATGGCTATTACAAATCAATTTAATGGGTTGTTAATTTCTGTAATGTAACTGCTATTCATGCGTCTGTATTTCCTAGCAAAAGACAAATCTTTCTTTAATAAGAAATTTGTTGAATCTGAATTTTTAAGCCTTGCTATTTAAAGAATGTCCTAAATGCATTATAAGGTAGTAAAGATTCAACCCATACTAAGAAGAGAAAAGGTTTTCATCCTAATAAAAAGGACTAGATAAAAATAAGCTTTAGGTAAATGAAAGTTATACCAATTAAAACATGGATATCAGTTATGAATTATGATACAACTTGCAAATCATCTACCAGTGAGAAACTTCTCTTCTTTAGATGAATTAAAAATAGCCAATCACAAATAATATCAGGTAAGCATTTAGATGAAAAGCTTGTTTGGCAACATCTCTAATAGCGGTTGAAACTATCCTAATCGCTCCAAAATGAAATGCTTCTTGAATGAACTTTCCAGAATTGCTCCAAGTGTTTAGGTACTGAAATTACATATATACCCCCATTTGTTTAATCATTTATTTTATTTTAATGTGTATGTGCCCTTTTTCGTAATTTTACACTTTATAATTACTGCTACAGCTACGTTACCAAACATGTTTTTTAAATAAACAACTACTGCTTACTGCTTACAGCTTACTGCTACTGCCAACTGCTTACTGCTTACTGCTACTGCTACTGCTACTGCCACTGCCACTGCCAACCGTTTAGGATTGCATATCGAACTGCTTATGAGATATTTCTAATTTAAATAAGCAGTTACGAATACACAATTTTTATTCGCAACACTAAACACCCTGTTAAATTATCAGTATAGAAATTATAACAACAAAAGTGATTCCGCTTATCTAATTGTCATTTCACATTAAAGTTCCTAATCCCGTTATCTTCATTCAGAATATTTCATATCACATAAGTACTTTGAAAACTCAATGTCAAACATTGCTAAATATCTCAATCACAAAGTTTCCACTAGCATGTGATTGCAATTCAGAACCGCCTTGAATCCTCCCTTCGGCATTCCACGTGCTCTGTCCATGCCTCACCAACACCACTCATTTCGCAACTTTCAAAGGGGGTAACTTCACCTCCCCCCTCTAACTTTCCAATCATCGTTCTCTTTTGATGACGTGGCCGGTTCTGTTAGGCTTGATGACGAGGATCAAACTGTGAATGAAGTAAGTGTGATTGATTTGAAGGTGCTGTTACGGTGGTTTTGGAGGAGGTGGTTGTTGCCGGGCTGGCGAGAGGAAGTCCGGTGGAAAATATTTTACCATGAGCTTTTCTCCAAACATTAAAACCATAAGATAAAAGTAAAATACTTTGTTTCATAGCAAACATTGGTCTAGAATCTAGATAGCGTTACATTTTTTCTCCGGGATAATTCCATATTTACCCAACTTAAACCTCATAATTCCATATTTCCCCAAAACACAAGTTTTTAGTGCATATGTACAATGTTTTTAAAGCATGTGTTGAGGAAATATGAAATTATGAGATTTAAGTTGGGTAAATATGGAATTGCCCCTTTTTCTCCTTACTCACCCCATCGTCTTAATTAAATGTGTAATTTTAATTTGTATATAAGTTTTGAAAAAAATAATAAGCCTATTTTACTCTGTATTAATAAAATATCTTTCTTGATCTTTAAAAAACACTTTGATTTGTTAAATTTGAAAGTGAGCACTTATTTTAAAATTAACCAAAATACACCAATAGACATTTAGTTTAAGACAAAAGGAAGATAAGCTTTTACTTTAGTTTTTGGTTATAAATTATCAAAATTCTTTTAAAAATCAATTACCAAAACCTACACCTCTCAAACCAAATTACAAATACCGACACTCTATATCCTCGCCAAAAAACTTTTGTATTTATTTGTCAAATGCTACACCTCTCAAACTTTTGTATTGATTTGTCAAATTACAAATACCAATACCGACACTCTATACCAAAATCTACATATCGAGCAAACTTAAATTTTCGCCAAAAAACTTTTCTCGCCATTGTTTGTTGGACCCCTTTTCCATCCCTAACCCCACCAAACACTTTAATCTTATATATATAGTACGGTACATCTTCTTATCCTTGAGGTACAAGCACTCATCCACTTCGTAGTGATTTGTCAAATGCTTTAATAAGTGAAAGACCGTAAAGTTTTTTTAAAAGGGCTGTAAAGTTGATATGGGGACTTGGAACACTGTGCATACCTCTACTTTTTACTAGTGACCGCTTATTTTATTTCCAAGAGATAATAAACATGTCACACAAACACATCATAAACACAAAGAGGTCGTCTTATTCCTCCTTCTCCTTCCTCCCAAACGTGCGAAAAAAATAAATAAATAAAGAAACATCACAGTACCCATCTACCTTGCTCGTCGTTATTCAAGCTCTTCGATTTCAAAGAACATTGAAAATGATGTGTTGCTCTAAGACAATCAAGTTGGCGAGAAACACTTGGTCTCCACCCTTTCTTGTCGATTTAAAAGGACATTGAAAATGATGTGGTGCTAAAAGACAATCAAGTTGTCGAGAAACACTTGCTCTCCACCATTTCTCGTCGATTACAAATGATGTGGTGCTACAAGACGACAATGGACATAGCGAGAAATACTTGCTCTCCCCTCACTTTGCTCGCTTAGTAGATTTCTGTAACACTATTTTCGATGGTTCATTTTCGTAAAGCACTTTCGTATAAGTTCATTTCAGAAATTTTCACTTCTTTTAATACAAACTCGGAATTGTTGGGTGTTTATGCAATATATATTTATGAGGAGTGATATGATCACATAAAAATTTCAACAAAGAAGTCCCACAACTGATGTGGCGGCGTGTCATTGGTGAGTTTCTCTCCTCTGTCTCTCTCACATTGAACCAATCACACTCCGCCACATCAGTTTGTGTGACTTCTTAATGAAAATTTTTATGTGATCATATCACTCCTCTATATTTATTTTGTGTCACATGATACAATTTAACTAGTACACGAATCAGCTTTAAGTTTTACAGTTTTTTAAACGTACTTTAAGTTAACATGCTTGGCTAAAAGCTGAGTAAATAATGTAATGATGTGAATGTGATGTAGTAATGTTGTTGAACATGTCCATGGTTATTTACGGTTTTTTTAAATAAATTATTTTCGAATCTAACCAGATGTAAACATAATTATGTAATCAAAACATTTCCCATCTATACTAATGTTTTAGTCTTATTTATTTGTTGAAGACCACAAGTTATGTGTTCAATACCAGCTGTCTTAGTTCTTACCATGCCTTGTTTGGTTAACATGTTCGTACAAGTCATGTATTCGAGGTTGGTGATGATATAAAAAAGAAATCAACAATATACATTTACGTTTAATTGTTGGGGCGCTATTTTACTATTTACACTCAAACTTTGCCACTTCTTCAAAACATCACAAAGTTATATTTCGTTTTTTTCTAAGTTTGAAAGAGAACAAACAAGAACGCAGTGACGGAGCCAGGATTTTTCATTCGGGTGGGCCAAATCAAATATAAGAAAAATAAATGTATAAATTTAAGAAATTTTCCGGTAAAAAGTTACCATTAAAATCATCTAAACCTAATCTAAACTACGTAGTAAAAGTTTTTGCAAAGTAAAAATAAAGAAAATTACTACGTACATATCTATGTTTATCTAGATGTGTCAAATCTTTTATATTTGGGTGGGCAGAAACTATTTAGTAAGTATAATACACTAGATAATAATCATAATATATATGCATGTATTGGTAGCTAACATATGTTTAGGGTGGGCCATGGCATACCCAATGCAACACTTGGCTCCGTCCCTGCAAGAACGCAACATTCAATTCTTTCATACATTACCATTTATCTCATAATATATCTCACTAATGTCTCTGACGAGACTTAAACTCGCAACCTTTCCGCTACACGGCTACACCAAAGGCTTTGGGTATCATTCACAACAAGTTTATTGGGTCATCATAAGAAAGCATCTCCGGTGTTGGGATCATTTTTGGACTTCCGATCGGTACAAGACAAAGTAACGCAGAAATTTAAAGTGAAAATCGTGTATTCATAACCAACTCTACTCCTATTTCAAACCTCAATACCTCATGATTAAAAGTTAAACGATCATGCGGCCATTACTCCAGATTATTATGGATATTCTAACTCCTTTGACTTTAATATACCAAATTTATAAGATATACTTTCCAAGTGAATGGAACAAAACAATGTTACAGGTAATGTTACACGAAATTGGTTGATCAATAAAGGTGCAACTAAATGTCTAGAAAAGGATACCAGATTGGTCATAGTTCAGAGAGGCACTTACCATTGATAAATTCAACCACATAGGCAACTACTTCACCTAGTGCCACAACGGTTGCTTGCAAGTTTTCAGCAAATTCTTCAGGAATTGACTTTTCGCCATCAACAAAATTTGAGACTGCCTTTATAAATATTGCTGGCACTCTCATAAGGCTGGACACGTAGGCCAAAGCTGCTCCCTGAAACTCAAAAAGTGATATTTTAGAACAGTAACCCAGTAACTAGATGTTATTTCGAATATTCAACAGCTGTGACAAATTTGACCCATTTACTTATGGGTTGATTTGGGTTGTCTTTATCTCAAACTGGTGAAGTAATAAGAATAGCTAAAAGGGGAAGGGTCAGATGGGTAGAAAGGTTTGAGAGTCACCAAAATCCTACTTTTAATTCATGTCCTAAATATTCTCAAAGACTTAAATTATTATTTACGGGTCAACCCGAATAGCCCTGTTTTGACCCATTACCATCCCACCCAACCAGACCATGGTACGTTAATTTTTGATGCTAGATAACAAGGAATATTACTGTATATATATAAATAATATAACCATATATTTTCATCTCAAGATCGAACATTACATGTTTAAAATTCTATTAAATACTCAACATGCATAGAAAAAGGTAACTGAAACAAATAAGCTAGAAAGTGTTATAATGAATGGATGTACCTCCATATCGACAACAGTTGCATCATTGGCCAATATGCATATTTCATCCTGTGGCGACATATCTAAAGAATCTCCTGTCGACAGTTTGCATACCTGTTATATTATACATTAAGATATTAGTACATCCTTTTGTCATGTCAAAAAATTGTGGGTTTTTCTTTAATAGCAGTTTAATAAATAACTTTTGAAAGACAAAGACTAGTTAAAATTTGAAATTACTGTCAAATTATTTCACAAATGATATTGTTTATTTGAAAATGTAGAACACATTGTCGAAATCAAACTTTGAAAAAATATACTTCGTCGTAGCAACGTCTGATGACAAAAGTTTGCCAACCAAGCATTAGTAGCATTGGCAACCTTAAAGTGCAGAAGCTAAAAGGTTATTTTAATTTTTTATTTTCTTATTTTTGCATAATTAGTAGATTACCTTAAGATTAAGCTCCTTCACAAGATTTGGTGTGGAGAAACTCTTCCGTCGACCAAGTCCATATTTATCAGGACCCTGCAAATCAAGAGGGAGATTGCATTAGGACAAAAGAATAGATAAAGTTGTGGAAGACACTGTACGCAAATGATAAATCATGAAACACATTGTACAATGAACAAATTTTAACAATTTTACTGGATGAATGTTTGTATGACTTATAGCATCAGTCAACATATTTAGTAGAACAGTATGCAAGTTCAGAATAGAAGGTACCGATTTAGAATACTTACCGGAATTGGAATCCGTCTATCATGAAATGCAAGATCTGATACTAGGAATACATCAAATATGCAAGCTCCTTTCACCTGGTATTATTAACATTAGTACAAATATTACAAAAATAAGTAACAAACTTAGATGAAGAAACAAATATGGATGTAGTGAACAATCTAACTTACCAAATACAAGAAGCCAAAATTATATTATTTTCAGAGAGAAATAGTTAAAAAAGAAAATGGGTGCAAAAAATATACTTTAAAGCCACCAGCAGTACCAGCATTTATGAAAAGATCGGGCTTCAATGCTTGAATAGAAGCATAAGTCACAAGAGATGCAGGAACACTGCCTACACTATTGATCCCTGAGAAGGAAATAGCCTATGAAATCAATAATTAAACCATCCACAAATATATGTTATGTTTGTATTATGCAATACAGGTCAGTATTTGATAATACAAAGCAGGTGAATTTGGTAAATCAGTGGGTCAGCGTCAATAGAACACCGGAAACCGACATTTCAGTATTAGAAAACGTTAGCTTTGATCATATTTGATAGTACAAAATAATGACAGTTGAATATTTAATAGGTTCAGAGTCAAAATTTCATTGCCTTTTCAAGCAACAAGTAATCAGCCCGGCACTGGTGGTTTGACCATATTATTGTAAAAGTAAAAGATAGCAAAATCAAATGAAACATCACACGCACATTACATAATAGAAGAAAACAAGAAATGAAACACCCACCTAAGTCACGGTCCTTCCCAGGATATATGAGATTTATACTCAAATCCTTGTAATAACCATGGTATCTGATCCAAGGGACAGTTATTGGAAACCTGAAAATGTTTAAACTGCTAAATATCCAAAAACAAAAACGAATGACATACACACACAGTTAAAGGTTAGGCTCAACACCAATTTGAGTTTAGAAGGAACTTTGGAACTTAATTACTCAATGGAGTAATATGGAGGAGCTCAAAGAGGGTGCAATGCGGCGAGCTGTGACTGCCAGTGTACACAGCTGAAGACTTTCACCCAATACATTCAAATAGTCTAGTTGGTGTTAAATGTTTCAAAGAAGTGATCATTCTAACATCTTTTAGCGAGCTTGAACTGAGACCATGGACGGAACTATTAAGGGACCGGGGAGGGCCGTGGCCCCCCCAAACTTTGCGGCGCCTAGTGTAAAAATTATAGGTTTTAGGGGTAATTTAGTTGTGGTTACAAACAAATCTCCGATTCGGCCCCCCCAAAATAAATGTTCAAGTTCCGTCTATGACTGAGACAGTACTCCAACGAAAATAACTACTCGAATCTATTAAGTTATACTTAATACATCTATCTCATAATCACTTTTTCACATTTCAAAGTCAATGTATAAGTCCTAAAATTAAAAACTGATCAAACAAAAGCATATTTCTAACAATCTAAGCATTTAACTACTCGAATAGCATCTCATTATTTTCACGATACAAATAATCCGCATATCCTTTAAACTTATGTCTAAATAATTAGACGTAAAATAAATTATATTTTGATTTTTGAAATACTTACAAAGAGCCGTTATCAGGAGAAAGTTTGAAATGTTGTATTATAGGAAGTGCTTCTGAATCAAGAGCTGCGATTTATTCAATCCAACTTTATGTATAAAATAATTATAAGAAAAACACATAAAAAACGCACACATAAAGAAAAAAAGTGTAAACAAATAATTACCGGCAAAAATGAGGAGAGTAGAAATGGGGAGCTTCTTGTTATCATCTCCGCTAGCCATTTGCAGTCACTCAATTTGACTATTTCCCCCCTCTTCACGTATTTTGACTTTCTTTTTTGTTTTCGATTGAATGAGTGGATTTCGATGAATTGACATTTGGGTTGGGCCTAGACTTACCCATATTCATTTCGAAAGGTCTTGTTTACGTTATGTTCATTTCAACGTAAGACCCGTGCCTCCGGTAGAGCTGTAAATGAACCGAACATTCAATTAACATTTTATGAACCGTTCAATAAAAGTTTGTTCGTGTTCCTTTATTTATTAAATGACCGAACATGAACTATATTTTACGTTCGTTTAGTTAAATGAACGAACATGGACAAAAGTCTTGTCCGTTCATTTATGTTCGATTATGCGTTCGTTAACGTGCGTTTATGTTCATTTATTTTTTTATGCTGGTTTATCGTATCTTTTTATTATATACTTTTATAGTTGGTTTACGTCAACAAAACTTCAATTATAAAATATTAGACTGTATATTTGTGTAAATTTTATGATTAATTTTTTAGATTCATTTATGTTCATTCGTTTATGTTCATTTAGTTTCTTAATGAATGGACATAAACTGATATTGACAACCTTATTCCTTAATAAACAAAAATACAAGAAAATGCGTTCGTTTAGGTAACTGTGTCCGTTTATTTGTCCGGTTCAAAGTATGCGAATGAACATGAACAAGGATTCGTCCATGTTCCTTCGGTTCGTTTACAGCCCTAGGGGTGTGGGCGCTTGTCGGTTTAGAGACACTAATGGCACCACCTCGTCAATGGTGCATCGGTTAGGGATTCTTCATTTTGGCGACGAGCAAGGCACGAGGTGTGCGGGGCCCTGAGGGCGCCTCCTGAGGGGTCCCGGAACACTCATGGAATTGTGCGGCGTAGTGTTGATTTTTATAAACAACCTCGAATTTTTCTAATGCACTCGGTCCAAAAAAATTGTGTTTCTCGTTTTCTATAATTTTTCGTTAAATGCATATTTTCAAATTGTGCCCCGGTTCCGTCTTTGTATATGTCTGGTTGGTTTGTAATTTTGTATCATGTTAAATAAATGATGAACACATTATGCAGTAGCTTTTATCGTTTGTACTATTTATTTTATTAGTTGTATTTTTCATGTTGGAGGTGTTTTATTAGTTATAATTGTAGGTGTTTAAATTAGTTAGTGGTTTTCATCATTTGTACCATTTATTTTATTAATTGTATTTTTCATGTAAGAGGTGTTTTATTAGTTACATTAATTTTAAGTGTTTAAGACAATTCATATTAAGCAAGTGTGTAAGCTTAATATTTAAAAACTTTTACTAAAAAAAAAAAAAAAAAAAAAAAAAAAAAAAAAAAAAAAAAAAACACTCAAGTACTTTATAATATAACAGAGATTGACCTACAACATCAAAAAAGTCAAAGACCAAAGGATTATAAATCTTATCTTATCGTCATATGAGTAAGGATCAAATAAGAAATAAAACTAAAATGAGAAGGATGAGAAGAAAACACAACCGCACATTTGAGATGCACCTACAAGCACAGGTTGGACACGTGCCTCCATTATACAGATTTTGGAGGGGAAGTAAGTTAGTAGATACTTTTTAGTTGTAATAATCTTCCCTTAAATACTTCATTTTTGTGTTCATTTGTAATGAAGATGAAAAGATGTTTCTTTCTCCGTGGTCTCTCTTTAACACAAACAATTACGCTTGTTAGCTCATACATCCAAAGTGCCAGCAACTCTTGTCTTACTTTCACAAAGAATTATAGGATATGGATTTTGGTCTAAGGTTCTTAACTCGAATCCTGGTTCGGATCATATATTACAAAACATATCAATCTTTTGCATCTTTTATCCAATCGATCAGCAGTTCTTATGACGCTAGAGAACGTACAAGTAGAGATGTGTTTTTTTTTACTAAATTGTTCCTAGAATAAATTTGAACAAACCATTAAGTATTTAAAACCTTTAGTGACGGATGGAATGGACTTTTAGCAACGACTTGTGTCGTCAATAAAAGTTGTAATTCTTGTAGTGTATAAATGAAGTGAAAGATTCATGATAAAACATTGCATGCGCAGCCAGCAAAGAACATAAACCTTCACAAGGTAACTGGTTTGCATTGATCAATATCGATGCAATATACAGCTACAGACGTCTTATGCAAGTATATCGATTTGATTGTTAACGTGGACCTGGCTACTTATAGCCAATGCATGCTATTAAGTATGTAGTAACTATTAAGTCTCTTGAGATCACATAATTCACAATCTTTCTCGTGCTATCATTTTTCTATATAACCAATATTAGAGAGCTTTTAACATTATAGCATTTGACACCTATTTCTTGTTGTAATGCATGTGGGAAAAGCAGTACTGAAATACATAATCTCAGAATGGTTAGACTATGTTTCCAACCTCAAGATTTACAATTTCTATATATATTGTTGGAAAACATAATCCATTAAACTTTGTTTCTCAATAAAGGCTGCATGTTTTGGACTTCTGCAATACGCATCAACAATCACAGGAACATAGCAGTCATGCAATTCGACACAGACTCAAAAGAAATCAAGATGGATCAATAAGGAATAAAAGGCCTGCATAAACTCTCTGTCATGGGCTGCAAATCCAACCCAATAGAAGGCAGTTAGGTTACAACGATTATTTAGGTTTATAAACATTGCAACGTTTACTTTTATTGAAACGTTGTGACTTTACATGAAACACCGATTCATCATGTATATATAGAATAGGAATTCTGTAAAACAAAGTAACCCATTCGATTATTCAATATCAATATAAAGGGTTCACCCAATCTTTCCTTGTTTCTCTATTTATCGATCCTTATTTTATATGATGATTATCATGTGTTGTTAAGATCAATTCGATCCTGGAATTCCTCCCACAACCTGTTTAATAATTTATATGCACAATATGAATAAAATGTATCAACTAACAGGCACTTACTTTTCAGACCATATAAGAAAGAAGAGAAGACCTCGCGTGATAAAGAAGAGACTGTCAAGTTAATTATCGAAGGCGTGACTGCCAGATAAACCAAACAACGTGTTGTTTTCCTTACTGTGTTAGAACCACTTCTTTATATTCAAATGATAATCTTTCATCTACATCTACTTGTCTTAAAAAGAAAAAAGATTTGGCCTAACATGAGCAAGAAGAGCCTGTCAAAGAAGCCAAGGAGTGACCTGCCTAATGAACCAAACACGGTGTTACTTTCCAACACCTTAATTTGGGATAAAGGCAAGTCATCCCTGGCTACGAAACAAGAGTGCTCTTCTCTTCATGTAAGAACCTCTCTTTGTATCATATTATCAGTTGACATGAATTACTTGTTTTTGGTAAATCTGCATATTTATAACGTGTGATAATTGCGGGCCAATAGAACCACATGATTCTTATTCTTTCTTATCTTTCCGTTTTTTGCCATATACACCATATTTTTGGAAGAATATATCATTTGAACCTGATTCTGTATACCTATAAAGAAAAGAGAACTAAACACCAAGTAAAGGGAACAATGTTCTTCAATCTATGGCTGAAGATTTTGCATGGGAGTTGACTTCTATTATCTGATGCCACCTTACATTATTTCATGAAATATCATGTAGATAATCTGTCTAGTAAACCCTTGTTGGTCAATGGAGGCTATGAACTTTCACTTTTTTCATTAGTTTCACTCAATATGCCAGTGCTGCTGCTAAATTAGGAGCTCACAAATGTTACTAGTGCAGCTATGATATTATTTCCTATTGTCTTCTATTAATTTGTAGTTTTACTTTATACTGTTGTAAATGTGCCTTCGAATTGAATTGTTTGGAATAGCAGTTATGCGGAAAAGAAAAGTGCAGAAAAATAATCTCTCTTAATTTATAACACAGATCGAATGAAATATACTTATTAATTGAATGATTTGCTTACAGAACCTAGACCTATTTATACACAATGAATCGGTATCTTTATGCTTGTTGAATCAAGGGACGTATTGATTCCTAAAAGTAAAAGATAACCGACACAACCCTAACCTAAATAACCGTTAATACCGATTCTTATGATCCAGCCCAATACAAATTTCGGTTTACATAATTACATAATACTAATATACACTAAGCATCCCTAAACTTTGCTTTTATAACATTAAAGGTCCAATATTCACCTTCCTAATGTTATAGGAGGCAAAGTCTTCAATTCCTTCAAAAATCTTTTATAGCAATGGTGCAGCAACTATTGGTTCATCATCTTCATATTGTGTGAAGTTGACTTCTTCCTCCTTCCTTGTGCATTCATGTTTGTAATGACCAAATTTGTTGCACTTGAAGCATTTTATGTGACTCTTGTCCTTTTGTAGTTGATTACTATCTTTATTCCAATTTCTTTCGCGGCTTCTTCCTTTGTTATCATGATTCAACTTCCTATAACCACAACGTTCACAACTATATTGTTTTTCTTGTTCCTTTTCGTCTGTTTTGGTGTATAGAAGTCTGTCATGTACATCTTCTTCCTTGCTTGGCCTCTTAATGCGTTCCTCATATGCTTTCAATCTGCCAGTAGCTTCTTGAAATGTCATGGTATTAAGATCAGCAAATTGTTCAATTGCAGCAACAATCTGGATAAATTTTGTTGGGACAGATCCTAGAAGTTTTCGAACCAATCTTTTGTTTTCAATTGTGGAACCAAGATTGCTTGCTTGTATCGCGAGTTGACTAATCTTTCCGGTGAATTCATCAAGTGATTCAGTGTCTTTCATTTTCAAGTTTTCAAAATCTGATTCTAATTAATGTTTGTAGTCTAGCCTCCTAGACTTTGTCTATACCTACGAATCGAGCCTTTAAATCCTTCCACATATCAGCAGCCTTTGTATGATGAGAAACTTGTAATGTGAGTTCTTCGGGCAAGGCTTGAAATAGATAAGCAATAGCCATTGTGTCTTTCTTTGTATCCACATCTCCTTCTGGTTCGAGTGCTCCCCATATTCCATAAACATTAAACAGCGCTTTACTCTTTACGGCCCAAATAGTATAATTTGTAGAATTTAGAATTGGGCATTGGAATGTCATTGACATCCCTCCTTCATCTTTCTTTGATGTTTCAGTAACCATCCTTTCTTTAAACTTTTTCTTTCTTCCAATTTTTTCGGCTTCCTAAAAAATCTTCTTCTTAGAGCGGAAAATTCTTTCTCTCTTGTTTGCGGGGCAAATTAACCAACTGTCTCAGCAGTCCTCTGGTTTTCTAATTTCCGGGAAAATCTAAATAATTTTCTTCTTCCTATTTGCGGGGCGAATTAAACCAACTGTCTCAGCAGTTCTTTGGTTTTTCCTAATTCCCGGGCAAATCTAAATCTTAATCGGCTTGGGTTCCTAGGCTATGTCTATCCACAAACGAATTAAGATTTCCAAAGTATATTCAAACTGCAAAAAAAAGAAAAAGTGCAGATTAAAAAAAGAAATTAAAAGAATGTATCTGTTTTGATTCTTCTATATTCGGTTGCACTCGTTCTTCCCTTTGTGACTGCTGCTTCTTGATTGATTTTTTTCTTCAGGAATTGAACCTTGGGCTCTGATGCCTGTTGTAAATGTGCCTTCGAATTGAATTGTTTGGAATAGCAGTTATGCGGAAAAGAAAAGTGTAGAAAAATAATCTCTCTTAATTTATAACACAGATCGAATGAAATATACTTATTAATTGAATGATTTGCTTACAGAACCTAGACCTATTTATACACAATGAATTGGTATCTTTATGCCTGTTGAATCAAGGGACGTATTGATTGCTAAAAGTAAAAGACAACCGACACAACCCTAACCTAAATAACCGTTAATACCGATTCTTATGATCCAGCCCAATACAAATTTCGGTTTACATAATTACATAATTGTAGAAAAACTTGAATCAAATGATTCTAGAATACTTTTATTAATAAACTTCAAAGATTACAAACTCATAAACAAGATACAACCAGTTACCAACGGAATAACTCAATCTGATCTCAAGCAGATTAGCAACCAAGGAACAAGGACTACTGATCTCAATCAGTGAAATAACCAAATAACGTCAACCTGATCTCAATCAGGTTTATCACCCAATTATACAATCGGAATAAGATCGAAACAACCAAGAATGACGGGTACTCCAGCTACACTGTCGTACCCCTAATATCTACATTGATATTAGTTCTATTACAACGAGGTATCAAATGAAGCTTAACAAAAATAGGAAGAGATAGCAGCCTTTGGTGGTTGGTGGTACAACGGCTATGAAAATAGCCGTTTAGAGAGAGAGAAGAAGAGGATTACATTGTTGAGAGAGTTAGCCCAAATCCAGATAATAAACGTAGTATATATATTCCTCTTCCCAACGGCTCTATCCACAATGACACACTCAGCCCTTCATCTTTCCAACTTCTTCAAACACAGCTTATAACTTCAAGGACAATATAACTGAAAATATAAGAATGGCAAGATTAGTCCTTGTAATATATCCAGGCTTAAGATTATATTTCAACATCCCCCCTTAATCTTAGCCTGGAAAAACACCAAACAACCCTTTTGAAATCAGCTTTAAGTCAGAAACAAACTTCTTAATCCTTTTGGACAGAAAACTGTAGTTTGAACTGCATAAATGATTTTATTTGTTTCAAAGAACACTGGAAATAATTTTGTTTCTTACAAATTGCAAGGCAAAAGCCATGTTGAAAACAGGACACAATATAATCCAAAAAAACAACTCTTTTATAACCAAAGGGACAAAAAAACTGGAACCATCAACCTGCTCTCAAGCAGGTAGAAATATGAAACGCTTCAACCTGGTAACAACACTGATCTCAATCAGTCAACAACAATCACAGATGCAATCTGATCTCAATCAGATAAACAACAAAGAGCAACGTACAACCTGATCTCAAGCAGGTGTACAACCAACATCACAATCTGAATAAAATCAGATAATCAAGGATGAATGGAACTGATATAAATCAGCCGCAAGAGTAACAACAACCTCCTTTCAAGCAGGTTAACACAAGAAACATTTTGAGCCTGATCTCAAGTAGGCAAGAATTAGAAACAGCTTGAACCCGATCTCAAGCGGGTAAGCAAAAAAGGTTAGCTTTAACCTGATCTCAAGCAGGTAAGCAACAAAAGGATAGCTTCAACCTGATCTCAAGCAGGTAAGCAAAGAATAAACCTGATTTTAAGCAGTTTTGTATGAACCAGCACCACACTTGATCTCAATCAAGGGAAGAATGTAACTGAAGCAATAACAACCGAAGCAACCTGTACACACACAGAATCATACTTGATCTCAATCAAGTAAAGAAAACAACTGAACCAACTCAAGTAAAAGTGTTCCCAGTTTCGACATTGTAGAACAAAACAAGAAAAAATTTAAGATGTTGCAGAAACTATAACTTTTCAGCCTCTGCATAGATTTTTCCTTTTCTTTTCCATGAAAATAAAGAACCATTCAACAACAACTTGTGCCCAGTTCGCATCAGCAAATGCTTCAAGAGAGACATTTGGGCAACTGGTAATATGTAATCCATTCCTTAAACACAAGAGATAACTGTTCTCAAACAGTATCCAGGAACCAATAGCCAAATGCTTGATCTCAATCAAGAACAACAACAGAACCAAAGAGTTTTTTTTTTTTTTTTTNTTTTTTTTTTTTTTGAAAAACAAAAATAGAGTTTTCTTTGTGATAAAAATAGCCCTTCATCTGTTTCAAACACTTCAAAATAGATTACAAAAAACTTTAAAGTTGCATGGAACCAACAAACACGGCACAAAAAGACTTAAACCTAGGAGGCACAAACCACAGGAGAAAAAAAGGCATTTAAGGGCAAAAGAGGCAATATAAGCATTCCAAGCATACCAAGCAAGAAAGAAACACTAAAAAAGGAGCATAAGAGAAAAAAAGACAACACAAGAAAAGGCAAACACCAAATGAGAAACATAAAATGAGACTTCCTTACACCGCCTTCACCCTGTGCTGAACAGAACAAGGCTCCCAATAGGCTTTAGAAACATAATCTTGAAAAACGGACTTTGCTACATATTCATAAAAAGAATGACTAATACAGTTTTAATCTTGAAGGAAAGACATTTTTGTGAATCCTATTAAAACACATTTCTCTGTCATATTACAAAATTGGTCAAGATTATTATTAAGGACTGTAGCAAAGCAAAGATACCCAAAAGTTCAAAAAAAACATTTTCTGTTTACAGACCAAAATATAGAATTTTCATTCAGCACTGAGGGAGGCAGGCAATAATCAAAAAAACATGCAGAGAGAAAACAAACAGATTACAAAATAAGAGGAATTCCCCCCTGAAACAGAAGGGATCTAGCAACAATAGGTAGATGCCGATGTTTCCACTCTGATTTTTTTGAACTTTTTGACAAACATCACAAATTGAAATATCATCTTCTTGATTAATATCAACATCATTTTTTGTTTTTTAAAAAAGACAAGGCCTGATCAGAGGATGACCAAGACTACAATGTCGCAAAGCTTTAGACAATCAGCAAATAAACATAAAATACTCAAATTCTGAGTCAATATGAGTTTTGAGGTGTGTTCATAAGAAAGTGTTGAAGCGGAGCTAGAATCAACAAAAAGATTATTATTGAAAATAGTTTTGTTAAAAAAAACTGAGTGCCCTGATTGTTGTCAAGAAGAAAAACATGTCTTTTTTTCCAAAAAAAAATAGCAGGGTAACTATTAAATTCACATTGTTTACAACTCAGAGTAGGATCACCAGCATTCACCCTGTTGCATTAATGAAGGTATAGGCACAATGGAAGGTCTAAAAAGGGAAGGAGACCTCTAATTATCCCCTCTAATAATCAAACTGGAAAAACATATAGAAGACAGAAACCTCTGCGAGATTCTAAGCCAGAGACAATAAGCATATTACTAGAATCACGACAAAAAACCATAAAAAAAGAGCAAAAAAACCATGACAAGCAGGACAAAGGCATTCAATCAAGCACTCAGGAAGAGAGGAGAACGTAGTTCCCAGGATTTCCTTGCCACTCTCGGTGGTAGGTCAAGGGCACACACAAGCACAACAACAATAAGAATAATAATCAAGACAAGAAAACAATTAGCAATAATGCAGATAATCACGCTAAACAAGACAGCAAAGAAGCAAGCAACAAATAACAACAACTTCCAACAATCTCAACACCTACTCCCCATCAATCTAACCAAAGAAAAAGAACTGAAATAAAAGAGAGAGTGTGAGAGGTGTTACAGTGCCCGCATAAATCCAAGAAGCAGCGGAAACAGCAAAGGCTGATGTTCTTGAGTACTTGTCAAGAAACCAGCCCACCAATGGATCAATATTCCCAGAACCAATCAACATCCAAACCCTCTTCCAGTTAAATCTCAAATTCACAAAATCAATCCAAACATCAAACAGACGCGTCTCCAAATGTTTTGACTGATCCGGATTGCTCTGAAAAGCACCAATCCCGTGTGTTTCTTCACCAGTAGATACCAAATACTCGTTCACTTTTTCACAGAACTCATTCCCCAACATATTATCCAAAGCAATATCGATACCATAACAGTCTTTCTGAGTGGAAGAAACAACGATGCATACGAATACAGCCTCCTTTGTTCATCACAAAAGATACATCCAATTTCACGCATATGTTTCCATCCCACATCCATAAATCCAACACAAACCCTATCAAGTTCTTCTGATAACGACGGGTCACAATTTGTGGGTGGTGTAAAGACAACCCAAAACAACCCCAACTCAGATATGTAAGCCATTGCTTTAACGAGTTGGTTTCCATTTACCATAAGATCAACCTCATGAGCAATCCGTTCTCTGCTAATTTAATCAGCAATAGCAGTCTTCACATCCTCATCAGCAGCTGCAGCCTTTAGTTCTTCCACCATTTCAAACTCAAACCTTGCTCATAAAACGAATAGCTCTTACAACCCTCAACGGATCATCCAAAAACGTCTCTTTTGGTGGTAACGGTGTCACAATTCATCCAGAATTCAAATCATCCATTCAAACCAAGGGACCTCTGAATTACTTCAATCAAGCCATCAAGATATACTCAAAAAACCAGACTAAAAACCAATGTTCACCCAAAGCAGGAAACCATCCCCAGATACACCAATACACGACACCAATCCAGCTTTTGTAAAAATTACCACAAGGTACAAGGCCATCTGTTTTGCCCTGCAACAACCACACATCAACCAACACCCAATGCACAAACAAGATTTATATATTTTTCCATTGAACCATCGATTTTGTAGCCTCCTCGTTAGCTGCTTGTGACTTCTTAACTCCAAGACCCCAAAATTACAGAAACCCTAATTTTCTCAAAAATTGGGCGTTTTGTAAAAAACTTTTAGATTTAATCAATTAGAGTTAAAAGGCACCAATTAACAACAGTTAATTGAGTTTAATCGAATTAATTTTGAAAATCCCCAAAATCTTAGTAACCCTAATTTTTGAAAACATTTTCAGAGCAACCTGTCTCTGATACCATGTAGAAAAACTTGAATCAAATGATTCTAGAATACTTTTATTAATAAACTTCAAAGATTACAAACTCATAAACAAGATACAACCAGTTACCAACGGAATAACTCAATCTGATCTCAAGCAGATTAGCAACCAAGGAACAAAGACTACTGATCTAAATCAGTGAAATAACCAAATAACGTCAACCTGATCTCAATCAGGTTTATCACCCAATTATACAATCGGAATAAGATCGAAACAACCAAGAATAACGGGTACTCCAGCTACACTGTCATACTCCTAATATCTACATTGATATTAGTTCTATTACAACGAGGAATCAAATGAAGCTTAACAAAAATAGGAAGAGATAGCAGCCTTTGGTGGTTGGTGGTACAACGGCTATGAAAATAGCCGTTTAGAGAGAGAGAGAAGAAGAGGATTACATTGTTGAGAGAGTTAGCCCAAATCCAGATAATAAACGTAGTATATATATTCCTCTTCCCAACGGCTCTATCCACAATGACACACTCAGCCCTTCATCTTTCCAACTTCTTCAAACACAGCTTATAACTTCAAGGACAATATAACTGAAAATATAAGAATGGCAAGATTAGTCCTTGTAATATATCCAGGCTTAAGATTATATTTCAACATGTGCCTAAGTAGAAATTTGATGAACTTGAAGTGCATCAAGAAGAAAGTCCATATGAGTAGTTTACGGATCCCACTAGTCTTATCCTAGTTGGTCGCGTCTTTTGTCAATTACATTAAATTTCCATTTTCACCCTTACACTGTGTTCTGGAGTTTAGGTTAAGAAAGAAAATGAAAATGAAACATAAAATGGTGTGTTCTCGAGTATTACTTNATAATACTAATATACACTAAGCATCCCTAAACTTTGCTTTTATAACATTAAAGGTCCAATATATACTTTGGAAATTTTCGTACTGGTGCTCATAACAGATTTAGAAATCAAAAGCTTCATCCTCTCAGATGTAATCAGTATATGAGGTCTTTTTCTGGAATTTGTTCTGTATATCATCTAAACTACAAGAAAGAGGGAACTGGCTACGAATTTTAGCGAGGACAAGGAAGTCCTCGCCAATAACACACTACACGACAAAAAATCCACCAAAAAAACTTGACCGTGGCTATAATTCTTAAACAATAAATTTACTTTCTCATACATGTTTCATATTATGAGAATACTAAAAGAGCACAGATGAGCCATTGAAGTCCTTCACTTCATGTAAAAAATGCTCTTCTTTTTATCTCACTAGTTTGTTATCTGCGTCACTTGTTTTTCAGTTTGTTAACAGTTGAAAGTTAAGTTTATGTATTAAAAGACCTTGCTTGCTGTAATTAATAGTATTATATCAAACCCATGTAAATTAACCAACACGAGAAAGAAAATATGGCCTAATATGAGGAAGAAAAGCCTGTCAAGTTAACAAAGGAGTGCAGCTTCATGAACCTAACAAAGTACTAATTGTCCGTACACCTTTAGGTTTGATGAGGCAAGTCATCCTTTTACTACTAAACATCAGTATTCTCTTCACGGAAAAACCTCTCTTCGTACTCATATTAGCTTTTACGTGCATTAATTATTTGTTTACGTAAACTTGCCTATTTACTCGTACCAACCATTTCATTAGTCAATGAAATTCACACAAAACTTTTCTTTGTTGTCTTTTCACTTGTCTGACTTTCTACGATATATGCCTCTTTTAGCCTTTTTAAGAGAATATGTTCTCTTGCTAAACCACATGAACCTGATTCTATATATCTATAAAACATGGAGTAAAAGGAATTGTGTTCCTCCATCAGTCAATCAATGGCCAAAATCTTGCTTGAGAGTTGACATCCATTATTTGATACCTCCTTGAAAGGTTATCGGAGATATAACAAGTCCATTCAGTTGATCATTGAATTGACTTGTGACAAGGACTAGGATTTTCTTTTCTTTTTTTTTTCACTGACATCTTTCAGATAAGTCAGGGATGCTGCTAACTTTAAAGTTTGTAGTTTGTTTTACAACTGATGATGTTAAAATATCAGCAAACCGGCCTAATGGATACGGGATCACATGGTTCAGTCTAAAGAATGATTTTGTATCCTGGAAATAATTTTTTTAGTAGGTAAGTTAATTTGTTATATCCCTATATAGCGCCTGACTGCAAACTGTAATTAAACGGGTATACAAATTGATATTTTTAAAGTATTTTAGTTCATATTGTCCATCTAATTAATCCTGTTAATCAGTCCTTTGTAAAGCTTGAGTGATTTGCTTATATTCTGATGAGACATTAATGCCCAACTTTATTCAATGTATTCAAAGTTTGACTATCAACTGGACGAATCCAGTTCTATGAGTTGCTTACAACTTAACTTTGAGCATGTTTAAAACACATGGATTAAAACATCAGTATTTTAATATCCTAACATCTACCTCATGATGAGCCCTGATAGAAGCCTATAGGTGTTTATGGGCTCTTGTGTCGAATTAAAGTTCAGCAATCAATTAAGCATTAAGTACTTCTATCTATTTATTTCTTTGAGGGTCCAATTTTTTCCTTCATATTTCTTGAATAAATGCCAAATCATTCTAGTCTTGTATCAAGTCTGAATTAGTAGTGTTGCTAGTGAAGCCTGATCATATGCAAGAAAATGGGCACACTTTGGTTCATCCATTGCACAATCTATCTACATGTGGTTTAATTTTCAATCAAAATCTATTAACTATGGTATCAAAGGGTTTGTCTTGTCAATATTTTTGCTTAGCCAGATATATAATAACTAAATGGATAAATAGTCAAATAGAGAATCTTTATTTGCAGATTTGCAGTTTTGATGCCGCTTAATTTTTGCCTTGTACAAAAAGTTACCTCAAACAAATTGGATCATATTTCTGTGTGTATATGGACCTGAATACTTGTCACCTAGCTTATTCTATAACGCTTTACATGCAGGTGCTAGTTTTTGGTTTGCTTTTTATAGATGACTTCATTTGGCCAACTCATTCATCTTCAAAGCAGGCACACCAATTTTGATTCAGTTAAGTTTCACATACTAGATATAAGAAGCTAACAAAGTAATGTGAGACCTGTCAAAAAATTATGGTTAGTTTCAGTCGCTAATTCTCATAAAGAAACAAGAATTTGTTAGGTAAGCTCAATCTGCTTTGTGAAACCGGCCAGCTTTGACCGAATGTGTATAAAGACGTATGAACACCTATGAACAAGTAGTGAAAAACTAAAACTATATTTCTATGCAATGTGCTATTATTTATGGCAGTTGTATCATCTACAGCCACTCTTGTTATTTAAAAGAGACGGTCTAACATGAGAAAGAAGAGCCTGTCAAGTTAGCCAAAGACTGCCTGATCATAATCCAAACAAGGTGTTTATTTTTATCACCTTGATTTAGGATGAAGCAAGCCATCCTTGGCTACCAAACTAGAGTGCTCTTCTATTCATGTAAGACCTTCTCCTTAATTTCTTTCAAAATTTGACCTGCATTACTTGTTTGAGGAAACCAGCCTATTTATAGATAATCCATTATCATTGGTCTATGAAACTGCATTATGCAATTTTTTGTTTTCTATTCGTCTTTCCAACATCATATGATATGGAATATGTCCAGTTGCTAGATTATATGAATCCAATTCTATATATCCAGATGTAGAAGACGGAATAAAACACGGAGTAAAAGGAATATCATTCTTCAACCAATGGCCACAAGCTTGCTTTGGAATTGACTTTGGAGGTCACTCTAAGACTATTTGATGCCTCCTTCAAATATTAGTTGAGATATCGAGTAGGGGTCCATTTTGCTATTCAGCCCATGGAAGCCTCATTGGATCATTGACATGGAATGAACTGTAATGTGGCCGACAAGCAACGTCAACTCTCTTCATGTAGGCCAACAGGGGCATGTAGTAGTATCATTATATTGCGCTAAAAGGGGACTTTATAAATTAAGCATTTATAAATTTAATTTAATACTATCAAGACTACTGCTAGTCTCGCATTGAATCATGGAATACTAACAATTACCTTGAGGTGCTAAGCTAGAACTCACAAGACTTCAGGCAAAAAGGGGGCATCTAACATTGACATAAAAAGTTAAGAACATTTATCAACTAAATTAGCAATACATCACTTGCATGCATGGCTTTTAGCTAAGGCCAGAAGGCAAACACTAAGCATCTTGAAGTGCATATATTCCAATACATGTGCATGTGTTAAATTATTTGACTTTACTATAAAAGGAATGCAATAGTGATCACCAAATCTTCAAAGATTCGTTTAAAAGTGTGTAAAACATTTTGCGATGATAATACATGCCATTGACATCGAAACCTAAAACATAAATTCTAGGGAAAAAAAAAAGAAAAGAAAAGTAATTGACGTTCACGTAGGTTTGTTTGGTCAAGCAAAAGATAGCGAGCACTATAGTTACGTACTTACGTTAGAGATGCAGTGTTTGTTCATTAAGCAATCCCTACTACACCATAAGGGAATGTACAGAATTAGTGATGTACTCCATAATAGATATAGTAGACCTGGGTTCGTATGCTAATTAGTTAGTAGTTTTCACCAACTTTCATTCATCAAACTTTTTTAGCTTTGAGGGATAAGGAAATAAACCTAAAAGATGTTATCATACAGTAAACAGACTTTTGATGACGACAAATGCACGCGCAAAATGATTGTTAAAGGAGTTTGCACACAGGCCTTTGGCTTAGAATAAAACATTTCATTAGTGATTAAATCTTGACACTCATATGTACGTGCTTTCGGAAAACATGACAGAATGCTTTGACTGTACTTTGTATATGATCGACCTATGCTAAGAAACCATCAACCATCACAAAGTCTGTAAAAACATGGCAGAATACTTTGGCTTTACTTTACTAAATGTCAAAATTTGAGCGAGATATGCATGATGAATATCTTATTCTTCCCCGTATATGAACATATAGTACTAGTATATACATTGGGGAAAAAGAAAGATTTAATTTCTAGTAACAAACCATATCAATAGATTGCACATAAATGCATCAGTATAGAAGAATGAGTAATATAACAAACTATGAACTGCCAATTTTGATGCAGCCACTCACATCAATGCAATCAATTATTCAAAAAGGCTTCAATTCACTAACAATTAACTAAATGGAACCCCACATGATATTGCACATTTATATTTTCAAGAGCACTCCAGTTCATGGAAGTCAGCTCATATGCAAAACTTTTGACAAATGATTGAAGAACGTCATTCCATTTACTCGGTGTTTCATCCTCTCTTTTTTAAGTAGGAAAATAGAATTGGATTCACATTATATATTCTCCCAAATATGGTTTGTATAAGGGAAAAAGACGGAAAGGAAAAAGGAGATGGAATAAAAAATTAGCCGGTTTCATTGGCCACTCGGTGGCTATAAATGGTCAGTTTACTAAACCAATTAGTAACACACACCAAAACTGATAACGTAATACGAAGAGAGGTTCTTGTTTAGTAGCCAAGGATGACTTTCCTTATTACTCTTCAAGGTGTTCGAATTTGACATCTTGTTTTGTTCATTATAGACAGCCATTCCCTGGCTAACTTCACAGGCTCTTCTTGCTCCTACAAGGTGATATCTTCTTCCTTTCAGGAAGTGTTTACTAGTTAGAAGAGAAGTTTTAACATGAAGAGAAAAGCACTCTCGTACGTTAGGTAGCCAAGGATGACTTGCCACATTCCAATTCAATGTGGTGGCAAACGCCACCTTGTTTGGTTTATCGGCAGTCACGCCTTGGCTAGCTTGACATGCTCTTCTTTCTCATGCTAAGCCTCCCCTTCTTAAATTTGAAGTCAAGAAGGTTCTGAACCATATGTAGGTCTTATCATCTATGTTGATACATTCTTGATTTTATGTTTTAGACAAAGAATATAAGCCATTTATGCGGGGACGGACCCAGGATTTATAAGAAGGTGTTGCACAAAAGAAATGTTGGGCTAACTAAAGTTACACCGTAGGAAACGAAAGTAGCAAAAAAATTTTGGGGTCAGAAGACACCACAGCAGCAAGCCGGAGGGGTTGCACGTACCATAAAAACGGCAGTTTTGAAATCTTTTTGCACTTCGTGACCTAAAATCGGGTGTAGCCCGTGCCACACCCTGCATACATGTGGATCCGTGCATGCATTTATGTAAACTATTCTAATATCTAACCCATAGACAACTATCGTGAAGTTATTTACTTAACTTCTTTAACATTAGCTAAAACAGCATTGTCTATAGATAGACAGTCTACTTGATAGACAATGTAAAGAGAAGATAAGAGAAAAACAATTGAAATTCTTGCACGCGATCTTACTTGATAGACAATGTTGACATGTCACATCCCTGATCAGTTGATAAAATGTTATGTGTGGTCTTATTTATCAGGCAGTAACTCCTTGGCCAACTTAGCAGGCTCTTCGTTATTATGTTAAACCTTCTTTTCTTGATAACATTTTTACTTGCAGATGATAAATTGAGATCAGAAGTGAGAAGAATGGTTCTCATCAGATTACTACAGTACTCTTCTTTGTACATTGATACATCACCATGTACCATTGAGCATTTACGAATTATGCTCTGCAGTTGCATTGGGGCAACGCCCCTGTTTACGGTTTTACCTTTTACTCCAGAACGTATCTTGTACACTTCAATTGCTTTTTCAATATACATGGGTTTCCGACTCGACATTGCGAGCCGACTAATCCTAGGGCAACTACCCTTTTGGATAGCCCGGAGACACTTCAATTGTAGTATTGCATGTGTCTATGGTTTTTTCTTACTATGAGTGGATGATCATATTCATGTAACTTGTTTTCAGTTGTTTCATTACATGTTTATATTTACTCGTCGTTGGGCTGATTTGCTTATGTTTTGTCTCTAACGAGGATCATTGGCCCGCGCGTTATGGGGGGAGGCTAAAAATATGCATTGTATCATATCATTACTAACTTTATACTTTGCCATTTTAGCACCATGTTAGAATTCTTAAGCAACTCTATACGGGTTTGAAAATGATGTTTTGCCAATAAAAATAATGGGTTACGTAAGAATGTCAATTACGTAAGAATGTCCACTTTGACGACCTTGAACCACAGACAATCTGCTGTACTTATTTAGGTGCCATCATCCCTGTATCACCTCACATGACTTCACACTCGATTGCCCATGCTATATCTATGTCCCTCATAACTTCCTTCATTGTTCATTCGACATTTTTACATTAATTATTACTCGGTATTCTGAATCCTTCACACTGTTCTTTTAACTTTGTTTCATCACTAACATCTATTGTATAAGAGCATACACAATGGTAACGTGCGTTAGCACGTTGGGGGTGTTTTAACGCGCGTGCGTTAACCGATGTGTTTGGCTGCGTTAAAGTTGCGTTAACGTGGCACGTTAGTACACTAACGTGGCGTTAAGGTGAGAAATGTTAAAAAGAAAATGACAATCTTGGCCCCTCATGATTGAAAGGTGTGTGTTCTTGTGTGTGTTTGTGTGTGTTTTAACTGTGTGTGCGTTTACAGTGNTTAAGGGTCATAAAACGTTTTTTTAATTAAAAATTCAAAAAAAAAGTGAAAATGTATTTTACTATAATACCCTTTTCATTTAAATAAAAATATTTAATAACACTAAATTTTTATTGGTCAAAAGTGGTTATGTAAAGTTCTGTACAAATTATTGGTTCTGCATTGAACGTGACCCTTATTATTATTATTATTATTATTATTATTATTATTATTATTATTATTATTATTATTATTATTATTATTATTATTATTATTATTATTATTATTATTATTATTATTAATCTTTTTTAAAGAACTACTACAAAAAAAACTAGTTGAATTCTCCACATTTTAAAGGCCAAATGGCCACATTTAAAAATGTGTAAAATTATTAATTTCCACACTTTCTCAAGTGTGGTAATAATGGGTGTGACAAATTTTGCTACACATATAAGTGTGAAAATATTATCTAAAAGTTTATGGTTAAAAGTGTGGAAACATTTCTTTGAATGTCCACACCTAAAAGTGTGGCAAAATTGCAAAAAATGTTCAAAAATAAAAGTGTTGAGACATTTGCTACACCTATAAGTGTAGCTTTATTGTAATTGTACACACTTATATATGTGGATTATTTTTTAAATATTTGTCACACCTGTAAATGTAGCAAAAATATTATCCATGTAAAAAAAATCCACAGTTGACCATACCGTGACAAAATAAGTGTGTAGAATAGCACTATTTTTTTTGTTAGGGTATAGAGGAATATAGTACAGAGCAAGGAAAATTATAGTGGCATGTTCACTACAAAAAAATTATAGTACATAGCAAGGAATATAGTACGTTGGGGGTGTTTTAACGCGCATAAGTGCGGAGAAGTGTGGAAAATTATATTACAGAGCAAGGAATATAGTACAGAGCAAGGAATATAGTACAGCCATACACAATGGTAACGTGCGTTAGCACGTTGGGGGTGTTTTAACCCGCGTTATCATGCGTTAACCGATGTGTTTGGCTGCGTTAAAGTTGCATTAACGTGGCACGTTAGTACACTAACGTGGCGTTAAGGTGAGAAATGTTAAAAAGAAAATGACAATCTTGGCCCCTCATGATTAAAAGGTGTGTGTTCTTGTGTGTGTTTGTGTGTGTTTTAACTGTGTGTGTGCGTTTACAGTGTGTGTGTGTGTTTAGTGTGTGTACAGGTTAAACAATGAAGAAGATGATGCAAGTTCCAGTTTGCAGTTTAGTCCCTGTGGTATGTGGTGGTTACAGTTTAGTCCCTATAGTTATAAAAGCATTTTTTTTCCGTAATGTTTTTTTTTTCCGTAATGTTTTTTTTTTTTTTTTTAATTGCGTAATGTATTTTTTTTTTTAATTTCGTAAGGTATTTTTTTTAGTGCATATTGTAATATATTTTAAAAATGAATGTTATTGTTTTTAATAAATGAAGTATTAGTTTTAGTTTAGGGTTGAATTTGAAAATATATGAAAAGTTGAGTTATTGTTGTGGGTGTTGAGTTAAAGTGTTGAGTTATTGTGTTAAAGCTGACGTGACACTGAGTTATTGAATAACTCAGGTTACGATTGCACATGCTCTAAGTACCGAGAATATATATGGTACGGGTCAGATACCGTATTAGGTATTTTGTGTTGGAACGTGGCCAAATCATTTTTTGATGGAAACTGTCGCAATAAAGCAAAAACACTTGTCCTATTCAGAGTCATCATCGGCATTCCCGTCCACCTTAAATTTATAGTATGCTTCCTCTAACTGTGAATCAGAAATTACCTCATATTCACCAGTATCTTTTTCCTCCTAAACCATAAAACCAACATTCGCTAACTTTATTGGTCAAAAGTCGGTCAATGTACAGATTAATCGGGAAAAAATCAGCCAAGTCTGGCTTAAATCAGCTAAATCAGACAAAATTCGGTTAAATCGGCCAACTTGGTTAATGCGGCCAACTTTTTACAAAAAATAAAATTGATGCTTTTATTCTAATATACTTCCCATTTTTCACAAAATCAACCGATACAATCATTCAAACACACTTGAATAGTGATTTATCACAAAATGTGAAGGTGTATATGCTCTTTTTCTTATTACAATCGAATGTGTTAATGAAACTAATCGAATTAGGAAATTGATTTCTGACATTTAGTTGAACCATTTGATCTTTGAAACTAAAAGTATTTTGAAACATTTCGTTTATATTATATATATAAAATAATCTCAAAACTTCTAATTTATAAAAAAAAAAAAAAAAAAAAAAAAAAAAAAAAAATCTAATTCGATAAATATTAAAGATTAGGTTATGAGTAATCTTTAGGGTATTGTGGCTTATATCCCCTAAATGACTTGCTTATGGGTAGCGGACTAGGTATAAGAATTCTTGGGCCTATAATGTATTTGAGTTAAATGAATTTGCTAAAATTTGTTTGGTCCATTATATATACTAGACGAGTACCCGTTTATAGGGGTGTTCATGGTTCAAGTAATAACCGAATAAACCGAAAACCGAACCGAACCGACCGAACCGAATTTGTCAAAACCGAAGCAAACTAAATTTTTTCACTTTTCAAGATTGACCATTTTGTATTATAGATAGTATAGATATTTGTGTTATTATCAAATGTTTTAATTCTTTCACGTTTGCCAAATTTAATTGTGCCTTAAGCCAAATGTTTTTTTTGCCATTGAGTATAAAATTAAACTTATCAAATCTTTATATAAAATTTTCTATCATATGTAAAGTTAATGTCATGCAAAACATATAATAATAAACAATGTTCGTCGAAAAGTTTAATTACAGAGTATCCGCCGCCGCATCGCGCGGGTACCCTGCTAGTAGATTAAAATATAGGCACTTAAAATTTAAAAACTCAAATGCAGGGTAAAATTAGTTAAAGAATTTGAAAACTGTATGGGCCTCTATGTAAATAAAAAATAAAAATAAAAAGAAACAAAATATTGTTATATGGGCTTGGCTACTTAATTGTCACCGGATTCATTCCGAGATCTTTAGGAGGTGAGAGGTGAGATCGAGATTAATATAGAACTTATATTTGCAATAAAATTAATGAATCAATCATAGCTATAATTTTTTTTTATCTAAATTAATAAAAAACCATTTTTCACATTTTTTTAAAACAACATATTTTGCAAACGGTAAATCTTCAAACTACAAAAAATACACCATCGCGACGAGAATTAAATTATCTTTCTTATAGATATGTATTGTTATATACTTTTGATGATTTTTTTTTTCAACTAACTTTTTTTTTAAAAAAAACTTTTCGTCCAGAAAAATCACATGTTATTTGATTTTTACAAATCACGTATGATCCTCGTAAAAGGATCTTGTCACCGAAAAACAGACAAAAACAATGATAGAAAAGTAACAAAAAATCAAAAGCAAATGATATACACTCCTTGAGCAGCTCACCTACAAATACTCCGTATATTATTTTCACCATCTTATTCTACCTTTTACACTTAACCTACACACTATTCACACCTTTAAAAACACACATTCACCGTATTATCTCTCTTTAAAAAAAACATAAATAATGTCTGGTAGTGGTGGTCAAACCACCGGTCAACGCCGGTGGTCAATCCTTCAGTTGGGAAAATGTCGTTGGGTGAGATGGTGACGCAATCATCAAGTCATCAGTATGATGTAAGTCTTCTTTTCATGATTTTAGGTTACTTACTGTATGTTTTACACCTTTACTATGTTTTTTAAGGGGAAAAAAAAAAAAAAAAAAAAAAAAAAAAAAAAGTGGATCACACGAACCTATAGTTTGTGTTATATAGATGGGGAGTGCTTTTTTTTTTTCGGAGGTTTTAATAAATGAGGATTTTTAAGTATGGAAAATTATACAATTAGACTATCTTTTTCAACAACCGATTCCAACCCAATCTCTTAATAAAATATTATTTTCTCTTTCCCCCACCTGCACTACATCTATATTTTTTTACCATTTATCAACAACGCAACCTAACAACCCAATCTATATTTTATTTAAAATAGTGCTTAAGACTACGACCAATCTTATGTTGACAAGTGGAAGATTGGACTCCCAATTTGAGAGTCACTCAACGACCAGGTTGCTTCAATAGGTTAGTTCCTTTTAATATAACATTGTTTTTTATGTCCTTTTTGTCCTTCAATATGTTGGCAACCTATACCAATAAACCTAGTCTTAGGTTGCGTTTAGTTGGAGGAAAACACCCTTGTTTTCTACTAAACATAGGAAAACAGAGATCGCGTTCAAATAAGCGTTTTCAAACAAAATCTTTTGCAAAACACAAAATCCCCTATTTTCTAGCCTAACAAGGAAAATTACAAAACCTATTTTAGTTGTTTTCCTTGTTTTCCTTTGTAACCCACAACCCTCTCTCCCTTTCTTCAAAATAGAAAATGAAACATCAACTAAACGTGTTTTCTATATTTTCAAAGTGTTTTGTGGAGATAAATTTCCTTTCCAAAAAAATAATATAATTTTTTCTCCAACTAAACGCACCCTTATTGTCGCCCCAAACAAAAAACAAACACATAGTTTAAGAAAAGTAATACCACAACACTCGTGAACCAAGCAAATATTAATACTACCCACTATACTTTATATTTAATTGGTGGAAATGAGAATTTGACAATCATTTCGGGCCATACCAAAATTGAAAGGAGGACAATAATTTCGGGACGGAATGAAAGGGGGAAAATTATTATTTGTTGGTCTTTGAAAGGGGTTTTAATTTTTCTTCAAACTTAGTTTTTCACAAGGATTTTAAGCTACTATGTATTTATATTTGTGTTGTATAAGCATGTAACCGATACTTGTTTTTCGAAATCTGAAGCAAATAATGTTATTATGAAGTTTTAATGCGTATGATTCCCACATATTAGAATGAATGAATTTTTACACGGCTTGTATAGTGTTTTTACTCATGCAGAAATACAATCTTGTAAATATCCGGGTAAATAATAATAAAAAGTGGCAATAACCAAGGGATTGTATAGAGGAGATGGTTATCACTCTTGTAGTAAGCACTATAGGTTAGAGGATCGAATCCAGCACAAGTATGAAGAAAACATACTGAGTTGAAAGTGTTGGATGTTAATTTGGATTAGACTTGTGTAAATGCATTTTTTTTATCATGTATGAAAGAGTATTTGAAACTGAAATCGAAATGGAAGTTCAGAAAATTTCTGAATATGTTGACAATTCCAGTTGATCAGTGAAAGGATTTTCAAATATTCGGTTTTCATTTGGCTCAATCTTTCAGATTACACTGGTCATGCATGCATACTTCAGTTTACATAGCAGTCGTCCCGGGTGAATAACATTTGGTCCAAATAGATGAAAGAAGGATATTATTTTGTTTAGTTTTGCAACACCTTTAATCATTTTTTCCTTTTAACTAAGATCAAGAGTTACGACAGTGTTATAGGCACAACCTTGTACACTTGCACAACGTGATCCCATTTCCCTTCTAAAGTTTTGTTCAACGTTCTTTTATAGCGTCATCTACTTAATGCTATGAAGGTTAAGCTTTGTTTTTACCTTTTTATTTTGTATAAATTGTATCTGTGTATATATGTTTTAGTGAGTCTCAGTTTCAATATTATCATTAGTGAGTAAAGAAAAAATAGTTCAATATCATTCCAACTCCTGATATTGAACTTTTTATGCAGCTGGGATGTCAAGTGTCTAAATTATATTCTTTCAAATTTACAACATCAGGACTCCACTTCACCAAACAAGCAGATCCAAGCACTTGACGTCATTAGCTTTTTGTCTAAGGTAACCTTTAATCAAATAAAATATGATCTATGTGCATATAACATAAGTTAGGCATGTATGATGTACATATACATAACAATTCATGTATGTCCTACTTGATATATTGGGCTCTTGCTACAAGCTGAGTGTCAGGTGAATCCATGACATATTTACATGGAATTATATATACAAATTTAGATTAGATTTAGATATGATTTTGTAATGTTGTTAACTAGAGGTATAAAAATAAGGATTTTGATAACAACAACCCATAGAGTTCTTGTTAAGCTTAATCAATTGTGTAAAAATAACTTTTAATAAATTCATTATTTCCATATTTAGGCATATGCAATGATTAAAATTGTAAAACATGTGGTTAATTAAATAAGGTGAGTTATTTTGCAAACTCTTATTTTGGTAGAAACTAAGGGTGCGTTTGGTACACTACTATCGGAATTCATCAATCACAATGATTATCATTGCAAATGTTTGGTTACTAAGTTGGGGAATGAAACTATCATTTGATACCCATAGACTCATAGGAGGAGGAGTAGAGACCTTTTCTAACTCATTCCCGTGAGACCCATCACTAACATATGAAAACTTTTTTTTTTTTTTTTTTTTTTTTTTTTTTTTTTTTTTTTTTTTTTTNTCCCATACTACCCGCTAATCATGTCATACCGATTGTGATTCCATATAGTATACCAAACGCAAGGAACAAATCTGGGCCATTCATTTCATTTGATTAAGAAAACAAGGGTTAAGATTAAAAAAACAAGGAAGGACCAAAAGTGTAAGGTTTTGCATTTCTTGTCTTTTATTGTATTTATCTTTCTTATTTAATGACAAATACTAAAAAGTTATTTATTTATTTATTTTAAACGGGAAATAACTATCTCACTAAAAACATTTTCTTGATTTTATACGTTTTTGTACGTTTTCTACGCTTTCAAACGTTTTTATACCTTTTCGTCCGCTTTTATACCTTTTCGTCCGATTTCTTACTTTTTCGTATGTTTTCATACTTTTTCGCCCGTTTTCATATGTTTCGGTCCATCTTCGTCCGTTTTCATAAGTTTTCGTCCATTTTTATACATTTTCGGCCGTTTTCATACGTGTTTGTCAGTTTTCAGATGTTTTCGTCTTTTTTCAAACGTTTTCGTCCGTTTTCATACGTTTTCGGCTGTTTTTGTGCGTTTACATACATTATTTGTTGTTTTCATCCGTTTTCATACGTTTACGTCCGTTTTCATACGCTTTCGTCCGTTATTATACGTTTTCATCCGTTTTCATACGTTTTCGTCCATTTTCATACGTTTTCATCGGTTTTCATACGTTTTTGTCCATTTTCATACATTTTCATTTGTTTCCATACGTTTTTGTCTGTTTTTATATTTTTTTCGGCCATTTGCAGACAGTTCATACATTTTCGGTCATTTTCAGTTATTTTATACGTTTCCGTCCAATTTCATACGTTTTCGTCTGTTTTCAGACGTTTTTTTTCCGTTTTCATACCGTCCGTTTTCATACGTTTTATATGTTTTGTATATTTTTATACGTTTTCGTCCATTTTCATTCTTTTTCTGATGTTTTCATCCGTTTTCATACGCTTTTGTACGTTTTCCTCCGTTTTTATGTTATCATACGTTTTTGTAATACTCTAATATTTGTATATGTCTGCTTTCATATGTGTTTTCAAATATTTTTATATCATTCAGGTACAAGATGGTTTTTGTTTATGAAATATCACAAGTGATATTAGACATTAACTATGTTTATGAAATATCACAAGTGATATTAGATATTAACTGTTGTACATAGGGGTGTCATAAATCCCGACCCGACCCGGACCCGAACCAGAATAAGGATACTCGGGTCGGGTTACTCGGGTCCAAAATCTAACTCGAGTTAATCGGGTCAACCCGATTACGAACTAGGGTCGGGTATCGGGTTCAAAATATTTGCCTATTCGTGTTCGGGTCAACCCGACTAACCCGAGGTTTATTTTTTTATTTTTTTTTAATTTATTTTTTATTTTTTGTCTCTGTACTCAATTTTTATTTATTATAGGCCCAAATTATCAATTAGTCCATTCGTAGTACTTAGGCCCATTTGTATTCAATTTGCAGTTGAAAAGAAAGAATTACTATATATATTATTTGTCAACCAAAACGCCGTCGCTCCTTCTACAGTACCACTCGGCCCATTTTCCGTTAGCCCACTGCCCCACGCTGCTCATTCATGGCCCAATCCAAGGTTCGCCGCCTTATAATTTCAGTGTTCAGCTTCTAGACCATTCGTGCTTCTTCCACACATCAAAACGAGGTGTTACGCTTTCCCTGAATCCACATGTTGTGCCAAAACACGGTTGAAGAAGCAATGGTTGATGTAAAGAAGTGTGGATAGTCCAGTCCTCCCAAAACACCATTGAAGAAGCAATGGTTGATGTAAAGAAGGTTCGGAATTCTTTGTGCGAAATTAACTGTTACTTCTTTTTAAGTTTAACCAATTTACAGCTTATACATATATAAAAATTGAATTTTGAAATTAGGGTTTTTTGATAGTTTGGGGGTTTTGTTAATTGCAGGTTTTTGGGATATTTTGGGAAAGGGAATTGTCGCCTTGGCGGTCGGCGGTTCTCACATGTAGCATGATTTTGTTACCCCTGTAAGTTCAGTAGCAACTTAAGTGAAATTTTTAAGCTTATCTTTTGTATGTTGAGCATATGTAAAGAATATATTAATGGCACAACAGTGAAGGCGGCCAAAAATAAGATTTTGTGTCTTTAGTAGTTATGGGATAACTGCGGGATTGGTAGGATGGATATTAGCTGGGATTTTTTAACTTTTCCAAGTAAGTTTTTATGTTCATTTTTTTAGAAAAGAATAACTAATAAGTAAGAAGACGATAGATGTTTTTGGAGATGGGTTTTGTTTGTTTCTTGATTTTAGTTAATTATGTTGAATTTCCTTAAAATGATCCAACTTACTTATTTTTGTAGGTCGATGTTGAATTTCCTGAATTTCTGGTAACATTCTATTTGGATTAATTTTTTCTTAATATGTTATGAGAGGTGTTTGGGATTCGGTTATTAGATTGTTGTGTTTGATATACGCATTTTGAATTGAGCAGGTTGGAATGAGGGTTTTGGGGACTGGGATGGAGGTGGCTTACCAAGGTTTTGGGTTACTGCCTAGATGGGTTTGCTCTCGATAAATGGTATAAACATGTGGGTATAGTATTGGAGTAAAACGAAACAAGCTTTTTGTGTTGGGTTACTGTCTATGTTTTATGACTTTATTATTATTCATATTTCCCAGTTCTACAGGTTTGCAATCTAATACGAGAACTTGGGTAGTTATCTTAGATTTGCCATGAAAGGGTTGAATCGATAGAAGATTAGTTTGGGGTTTGCAACGTTTTACCTGTGAAATGCGGCCTGCTGTAGTTATCTTCAAGTGCTGAACAAGTGATCGACAAAATGCCTTAAAGAAAAAGGTAAAATTGTTTTGTTTTTATTTTTTTGTGATCTAGAATCAAAATAGTTAAAGATATTAATATTGAATGGTGTTATTGAAGCTAAAGAAAAAAAAAACGCGAATGGAAACTTATAGGACAGAGGAAAAGGCGAAGAATTTGTTGCCGTAGCGGCTGCATATGAGGAAATGCAGATGGAAAAACTAATACTAGAATCCAAGAGACTGAAACAAGAAGCAGCAACGACTTCAAAGGTAGTAATGCTTTATGTCAATTCTCCTTTTTGTAAATAACATTACGCCTTAAGGTTAAGCTACATGCGCTTACTGAAATCGCAGGCAATAAGAAGAGTTTGATCATGTTGTAAAGAAGAGTTTGATCCTGTAGTAAAGTAGGTTGCACGCGTTTTTTGTTCAAAAGAAGAGTTTGATCCTGTAGTAAAGTGGGGTGTGTGACCATGGTGTGTTGTTTACCAAAGATTGACTAATTTATGTTCTTTGAAATCGTTCTTCCATATGCAAATTAAAATCTTAACTTTCACTTATTCACAAGCAAAAATCGGTTTTACTTCATACCTATTTGCAGATTTTTAATACCCCCCTACAAATTATACATGTATAGAAATTGAATTTTGAAATTATACATGTATAGATATTTACTAATTTCATTTGGTTTAATGTTTCTGTCTTTTTTGCAGGAATTGTATCGAGGTAGATGTCATCGGATTTGCGTATTCTCTGTTACAAGGATCTGATTTAATGTGTTATTTGGCTACTGGTAGTCATGGTAATAAACAGCATTATCTTTGGTATTGCTTTCATTTTGATGTGCATTAACCAAGTTTTTTAATTTGATTTGTTTGGTTAGTTGTGACACCCCCATATGGCTGATGTTTGGCTGGGCAAAAACAATGACAAACAGCCCCTTATGTGCAGAAAAATGAGCAAACAAAATGCACCCTTTGTGCAGAAAATAAGCAAGCAAAACATACCCTTTGTGCAGAAAATAAGCAAGCAAAACATAACCTTTAAGGGTTGAAATCAACAGCTCAAAATGCAGTTTTTGTGCAGGAAAATCAGCAGCAAACGCACTCTTTTTGGGGCTGTATTGCAGCAACCAAACGTAAACTTTGTGCAGAAAAATTAACAAACAAAACGCACCCGTTTAGGGGCTGAAATAATCAGACAAACGCACCCTTTTTGTGTAGAAAAATAAGTAACAAAACACACCCTTTTTGTGTAGAAAAATCATGTATACAAATTTCAGTTTTATGTACATGTGTCTTTTTATAGGACCAACTATGATTACTAAATATATGTTGGTTTATTGTGTTTTAAAGGTCATTGTTTGGAGCACAGACACCTGTAATGGTAGGAATGAAGATAACAGAAAAACATATAAAATGGTCATGAAAAAAAAGTATGATCAGGCAAAAAACATATATGTTGGTTTCCTCTTTTAAATTTTACTTTTGTATTTTAAGGTTAATGGTAGTCTACAGTCTGTAGAATCTGACTTAATTTTTGTTGACATAGATGCTCATTGCACCTGACTCTATGTTGTTGCATCCCTACACCGTGCCAATTGACCATAAGATACAAAGTGAGAAATTAAACGGTAATGTGGCATGGGACATTTTTTTTAAAAATTCTACTAATTACTACTTCATAACTATTTAGATCATGGTTCCTTATAAATTCTTTCATGTGTCATTTTTTAGTGAATAAGCTGGAATACAGTCGCAATTTGATTTGATTACTTAGTCAGATGAACCTATAACTATCCTTTTTCGAGATACCAGATAATGAAATGAAAGTAGGCTGAACGTGATGAACCTCTTTATGGAAAGTTATATTTTAAGTAATATTTTACATTATCGAGTAATGAGCAGGGTGAACGTAATGAACCTGTATTTTGTTTGCAGGTGAATCATGTTCCTACGATATGTGAGGGGGACGAAGTGTCAGGGAGATTGCTTCTTCAATTATAGGTAAGTTTCATACACTACTTCTATCAACATATAAGTAGAGGTTTAAACTGATTGGACTGCCTTTTGAGTCATTCCTTTTACCCAATTTACTTCTTAACATATCGATTGTGGACAACTGTCATCTCTAATGGTGTTGACATTTTTTTTCTTCAGTTTAACAGTTACCTTCACTACCAAATCAAAACATGAGACTCAAGTAAAAAAAAAAGGTACATTATTCAGACTATTACTGGAAAGTTAATCAAGTAATAGTATCAAATTTCTATATTACGCTCCCATTTCACATTCGATGCAGGCTCATACTAGAGCCATTGAAATATATGAACAACTACTAATGATGTAAGGTATTCTTAAATTTTCAACGTGTTCAATTCCTTTGTTGTGCTTTTTTTGTTTACCCGCTTTTTAATTATTTACAGCTGAGATTCCCGTCACTAATCCTACTACTACTTAAACAAAGTCCAGGCCTGCTCAACCAAGTCCTAATCCAGCTAAAGAAAGTTCGTTTTCAGGTAATGTTGATACTTTTGATTTGTCTATATATTTCTAGCCTTCTTCAATTTTGGGCCTGCTCAACGTGTTCGACATTTGTGATTTGTGGTCAGTTTGTTATGATGATGGATGTTTGTTAAAGCTTATTTGTAGGCTTATGAGCTTATTAGAAGTTTTCGCCTTATTTTAAGACATATACCTAAAGAAGTTGGCCTTATGAAACATAAACCGAAATTAAATAAGCTAAAACAAACACCCTGTATAAGCCCGTAAGTTCCAATATGAGCCAAAAAAATGTCGCTTATAAAACATAAGGCGAAAATATATAAGCCAATAAATAAGCTTAAACAAACAACCCCAGCCCAGAAAATCAGTGTTTTTGAAATATAAGCCTAAATCACATAAGCTGATAAGCCCATATGTAAGCTCAACCAAAGACCCCCTTAGCTATAGACCAACACATATGAAAGGTTTTAAACCATTTCCTGCAGCAAGAAATGGAAGTTTGATCTTTGGCATAGGAGTGGTGATCGATCAATATCAGATAAATCGACTTAAAGGAAAGCTTGGGATATTTTGTCCAAACAAAACGTATGCTAGATAACGTCAAAACCATTGTTAGTTCTTAGTATGTTTGACTTCTCCAGTTTTGAATCATTATGCATCCACATCGAGAAAACTTTTATACATAACATGCATTCAAAATAGATGTCATTTTTTTTCTCATGGATACACTTTTGTGCATTTCCAGGTTGGGCGAATATAATACTGCTTCAGGAAATGGAAGAAATGACGAGTCCCATCCGGACAAAGGCACTGGAGATGTCGGCTTTGTACTTCTAAAAAAATACCGTGCAATGATCAACGGTGTAAAACAACGCCCCACCGCAACGCGGCGGGCCGGCGCCCAACTCGTATCCATTAAATAACAAAACTGAAAGTAGAGAACTTTTACTCTATTTGACCATTTACAAAGCAAGAAATAAATAAAATTGAAAAAGAACTTATTGAAGCCATGTCACCTCTGATGCCAAGGCCATTGAGGTGCTATTTTCGCCATCTACCCCATTTTATAGACCAAATTTCGCCATATCCCTCGCTCCCCAAAACCCTCGATCTCTTTTTCCAATAAGATCTCCATTTGATACCATGTGTATATACCGTAATACATGAATTTGCATAATTTTATTTAAATGTTCAAAAAGTTAGTTGTTTATTTTTAAGCAAACATCTCTTTTGTGTTAGATCAGTTGGTAAGTTATGAAGAATTATAGAGTTTTGCTGAAGAAAAACGATTAACATGATTATTAAACTAATGACTAAAACTACACGTGAATTATATATTTATGTTAAACAGAGGAGCTAATTTCTTACAAACCACCCAACTAGTAACATGCAGATTTAGGCACAAGTTTAGGTGACATTTAGTTCATGCTGATACTTTATTTTTTTTAACACTTAGAACTTGTATACACTTGCATTATTAGCTTATTACCATGCATGGTTTGCATGCATTTTCATGGTTACAACTTACAAATTTCCATTTATAAATGGCACAGACCCGAACCCGACTTGACCCGACCCGAATTGACCCGAACCCAACAAACCCGAGTTCAAATAGGGTCGGGTTCGGGTATGTTTTTTTAGGCTTGACCCGACTTCGACCCGACCCGAATGACCCGAACCCGACCAGCCCGGCCCGATTGACACCCCTAGTTGTACACAATAATGCAGACTTAGACGCTTTTGAGTTACTCGAATAAATAAAAAAGACAAGAAAAACAAAAAAAGATAAGAAAAAACAAGAAAGACAAGAAAATAGGTTTGACAATTTAAATTTTAGATTAATCCCCACCATTAGATCAAAGTAAATGAAAAGTGGGGATTAGTCTCTTAGTATGTAACAAAAAAAAGTATGCTAATGAACTTTTCTCGTGGTTAAATATGAAATGTTGCATGTTAATTAATTGTTTAATGTTAATTATGGTAACCTTAATCGCAACCCATATATATGGTTGTTGTTAACAAAATAAAATATAAAATAATTAGGTTTATATTTATAGCAATTCCTTTTAAGCTAAACAAAAGGTAAATTCCGTGTCAGTTTGATTTGCAATGATCATAAACAAATGCTAAGGGTAAACGTTGTTACATGTGGGTTTGTTTTTACAATGCTTGTGGTGTCCAATTACATATAGCTGTATTGAGAGTAAATAGCAAGTAGAGACTTAAATTCTTTATTACGACAAGGAGTATAACCGCATTGACAAAACAAACAATGTTGTGTACAAGGAAGTAGTATATAAAATCTAAATTTTGGTTAAATTGCAAATTTCAACCCTAATATTTCTAAAAATTGCAAGAAATCACTGAAAAAAACCCAAATTGTCCCTGAAAGCTGATGTGGCACTCAATTTAGCCACCAAGAGCGAACGGTCGTTACCCCTCGTTAAGTGGCCTCACCCGATTAAGGACATGAGGGTATTATAGTCATTAATCATTTCCCGCCTAGTACTACACCCACGTGCCAAATATCACAAGATCTTGAAAATGGTGGCTCGTCCATTTGGGCAAAACCGCGCACGAAGTTCCCCGATCCCTGATCTAGCTCATGTTTATGGTAAGTTTGGTTCCTGTTAATTGTTCTGATTTTTTAGTTAAATATCATGTTAACAGCATGCATAATATGAGTAAAAATTAGTTTACGTTTTACTTATAGATATTAGTCTATTTTTTTGTTCTTAGGGTGTTTGTTGATGTTTTTTCTTTTTACACAGAATCATACTACAACTTGTTTACGCTTAAAATCATTCACAGTGGAGATTTTACCTCGACACTAGGAAGGATGTATCATTTTCCAGTTATAAATTGGTATGATTTGGTTAATTATGATCGTTTTTGCTTGATGAGTATTATGCATTGTTAAATGACATAGGTTTCAAGGATGGTAGGATTTTATTCTGTCATGTTAGGATACATAGCGAATCGTTGGATGATGGATTGTTACCTTTAATGTATGAGAAAGATGTAGTTAAGCTGTTGAACTATGTTCACAGATATAGAGAAATAGAGGTTTATATTGAGGCTAAAGGTAAAGGATTCGTTATTGAGGAAATATTGGAGGAGAATGTGCTTAAAAAGCTTGATGGAAAAAAAGGAAGGGAAAATGTTGTTGTTGGGATGAAATGATTCCAATGAATTTGTTGATGCTTTTTAGAATGAAAGTCAAGCTTCAACAAGCAAACCCGATGGAATCAATTTTACCAAATTGTTGAATGACATACACAGTCAAATGGGACAACCTGTTAATGATATACTCATGGATAAGTGTAGCCAAGCTGACAATATGCAGGATGGCATACAGAATGCAAGTGTTAGTGGTGTTGTAGAAGCTGACAAACAAACATTCATTTATTTAGATGATGACTTGTTCCAACAAGACAATGTTGTTGATGAAGATGCTGGTGATGAAGAAGACTATTCAGACATGGTAGATGAACTTCAGCAAGGAAAATGAAGATGTGGTGTTTGCCAACATTGATCAAGAAAATTATGATGTTGTTTTTAGGTTATTGTGGGTTATGGTTGTTGGGTCCGATTGCGCACACGTGTTCATGCAAACCTTGAAGGATATGAACAACATTTTTAGCAAGTGAGGAAAACTGATGAACATCAACATTGATGAGGTTGGGTTTGCTTGAGAATGACACAGACATGCTAATAACACCATTTGTACTTTTCAACTTTATAAGTCTTATTAGAAATGAATCAAAGATTTACAAGGGATAACCTATGAAAAACTACCCCGGGTTGATGACAGATTCTCTTATAACTCAAACAACAAGTTACATTGTTGTTCCTAGGAGAGGAGGATTCTAACCATAATACTATGTATTATTTTTTTTTGTATGAATCTCTACTTAACTTGGTTACAACCAAGAGTTTATATAGGAGGGGAAACAGTGGTTGCATGTGGGTTGCATAGTAAGTTGTCCACTTGCTATAGACAGGCACGCTCCTAGTAGGCTAGTCTGATGCGTACTTTCGGCTTTTCCGATTTGACAACTTATATTTCAAATGCATATTTCTCGTATATCGATAAGTACTTGAATTTATCTTCTTAAAGAAGTTTCCCGCCCATGCATTCAGAGGTTGTGGTTGTAATCCAGAATAAAGTCCTCAGAGCCATAGAGACATTTGTCAGATCTCAGTGACACTGGTGTTGCTTTTAGCTCCTTGTAAATCACTCCTTGACACCGCATCAGTTTGCGAAATGTTTTCTTCAGTTGGTCTTCGGTGTCCCTGAAGCCATACATACGTTTGAGATTTATACAACACTCATTGATTTCTTTATCAGTAAGTCACTTTCTGAATAATAATCAGAGAGACATGTTCTCTGATAATATATCAGGGAGTATCTCAATTCTGATAACTATCAGGTTCATATTGATAGTTATGAAGCGACATTCTCTCTGATCGTTATTAGAGACTTGATGCTCACTGACTTTCAGAAGGTGTATTAGGCTATTTTATGTTTAAATATTTTTCAGAAACAATTGGGTTGGTTTTTCAGACCCAACAATGGTAAGGGGAAACATGCAGATAATGATGACAACTCAAAGAAAGGAGGTTGTCAAAATAATCCTTCTTCTTCACAATCAAAGGGCAAGATTGGGACATCCAAAACCTTTAAGGAAAAAAATGTTTTAAAGTGCAGAATGACAAAATTATATGGCCGTGGTCCCTATATGTCTCAAAAGTTGGGGATGAAGCGTCTTGGAGTGTCAAAACATTGACTGATGAACATAAATGTCTCAAACCATAGATATTATGATTGTAACTACAAGATTCCTTTCAACAGAGGTTGATAAAATCCTTTTTACAAACCCTCACATCCCGATCCTTGCTCTCCAAGATTAATTAAATAAAAAATTAAGATCAACATCTCTAAGACAAAGGTATTTAGAGCAAACGAAATAGCTATGAAACAAATCTTGGGTGATCATGAAGAACAATATGCCATGCTTAGGGATTAAGCGATGGAGTTGAAGGAACGAAATAAGGATACAACTGTAAAGATTCAAGCTGAAACAAACACTGATTTAACCCTGAATTCAAAGGTTTTCAAACGGATTTATGTTTGTATTGATGCTCTGAAAGCATGTTACAGAGCAGGAAGAAGGGAAATATTAAGTTTAGATGGCGCTTTTTATAAGAGGACCATATACTGGTCAAATCTTAACTGCTGTTGTGTGGATAGCAATAATGGGGTGTATCCACTTGCTTATGCAATTATTGAAGCTGAGTGCAAGAGTTTATGGTTATGGTTCCTTTCCAATCTAGGAGATGAGCATGATTTTTGCAACCCAATTCAAACTACACCTTCATCTTAGACAGACAAAAGGTATAATCATGGTTTGCTTATTTATTTTGTACATTATACACCCCACATTCATATATTATGTTTATTGTTACAGGGAATATTACCACTGTTTCCTTCTGTTAAACACAGATTCAATGTCAGACACTTTTTTGGAAGTGTGCAACAACATCAACAGTGGTTCAGATTAATCGAATAATGGAGGAGCTCAAAGCAGTGACCCTAAAGCTCATGATTGGCTAGAAAAGATACCAACATCATCATGGTCTAGGTCACATTTTTCAGATATAATATAATCCCAGCATTACTTTCCAGCAGTATTTTTTGAATGCTGAAAACTGATGTTGGTACTTTATGTAACATACAAGGAGAGCTAAATATAACATCCTACTAAACAACTTAAGTGAAGCTTTAAATAGCAAGTTGGTGACTGCAGAGATTAACCAATCATTGGTTGTTTGCAATACATCAGGAGTATCTTACTAAGAAAATTGTAAGTGTGCAACATGTGATAGACAGATGTGAAGGTCCCTTAACCTCAAATGAAAATGGAATTTTTAGTAACATTAAGCGAGAAGCAAATGATTATAATGTTATATGGATGAGGGGACACATACCAGTGTAAGGGACCTTGGAATACCAATGTGTTGTGAATTTGAGTCTTATGAAATGTACATGTAGGAGATTGATGCGTGGTTTGCGACCTACACAGTAGGTTTTACCTCTCAAGGGATCTTGAGAAGCTTGCAATCCCCACCAGGCAGTGTACCTGACCGATGTAGTATAGTGAAGTGGCAAGTACTGGGGGATTGATCGTTCTCTCAGGGAATAGTGTCGTTAGGATTGAAAACTACTCTAATTAGGTCTAAGGGTGAGGGATGATTCTTTTTGTATTTTTATATTTTATGGAAAGCAAGTAAAAATCTCAGGTATTGGAGGAGTGGGCGAAATTAGTTGCTAGTCAACTAACCCAAATATCTACTAATGCAAATAAAATAAAATAACAAGAAAATAAAAGGTTGTGAAACTTATATGGAGAAAAGTATGTTTACTTAGATTTCACTACTCCCTAGCTATCTTTTACCGGTTAATTGGTTTGTTACAATTGTGTGGATGACGGGTTGTATTCCTTTAAACCATTTGTAGGGCCGTGTACGATCTTCCCTAACCCTATAAGCTCCTACTTCACTCTATGTCGAGCCGACGACTAGCTCCTAACATGAGATCACTAGAATTCACTTATGCATTAAATACAACCATATAATCGTAGTACACATCCGATTCATGTTTCTTAAGACGTTCAAGCAAGTTACCATATAGGAGGTTAGCCAGTTTTCTTAAGCCTAACATTGACATCACCCACCCACAACAATCAATAACAAACCAACAACAAGTAATCAATAGCTAGGTTTCATTAGATCCAAGCAAACACAAGAGAAACCTAGCCTAGCATGTTAAAGTAAAGACAAGCATAAGATATAATCAAGCAACACATAGACATATTGATTGATTTGAAAGGAGACTTATCTTTAATTAAGCATAGGTGAATCAAGGGTGGAAAACCCTTGAAAATACTGTAAAACACGACCTAGGGTTTATCCCTAAAGTTCTCCCAAAAGTTACCACTTAATGAATGAAAATTGGAAAAGTATATATAGATTTTACACTTTGACGGCGTCAGGTTATAGGTCCTGACGCCGTCAACTCGCCGTGTCTAGGGTTTTTGGATCACCTAGATCTACTTCTGACGCCGTCACTCTATAAACCTTCTGGGCCGTCTCTCTTTAGCTTAACACCTGACGACCTAGGATTTGTAACACCTGACGCCGTCAGGTGTAAATGTGAAAATTCTTTCCTTGGTCGTCTAGTAGAGTCCGAATCTACCTCTTCATCTTAAGGTGACGGCGTCAGCCTCCAAAGCCTGACGCCGTCAGGTAGGAATTCCAGCTTGATTTGAGACATTGTCGTTTTCTTCACTTTTATGCTCCAAAAACGTCCAAAATCTCCTGAAAGTACTTGAAATGACAAAAGGAACGATTTAAGGCAATATTTGATCATAAAATAACGATTTAGGTGTTAAATTACCGCCTAAAAGCGTAACACTTTTCGCCTCATCAAATACCCTTAAACTTGAGATTTGCTTGTCCTCAAGCGAATGCGCTTTTATTCTAATCAAAATTTGAACTAGGGGTCATTTAACACTAATATAAAAGTAATTACAGCAAATAGTCATTCCACCCTAGTCATGACAAGCACGGAAATCATACACCAACACCTCACAAATAGTGTTTGGATACTCTCATCTCTCGGGAGTTATAAACCTATATAACTAAATGGAAATGGAAAAATATCACTCACTACCTGTCATAGCAGATAGATTACCATAGGCTTCGGAAAGGATCGAAAACCTCCTCCACTAGGCGTAAGCACCTAAGATAAACTATCAAAGAGGGCTTTTCAAGGGTTGTAACGTTAGGTGTAGGGATATGATAAACACGGTTTGTTGGAATAAAGGATATTTTTACTGGTGGCGAGTTAATTATCTTGATCAAATACATGCACAGTGTGGCGTTGCTAAGCCAAGACTCGACTCAACTTAAGCTAAAAAGAAAATAAAAACATAAATAAACATAAAAAGAAACGGGATGGTAGTCCGTATGTTTTTTTCTACTTTTCTTTTTCCAATTTTTTTTTCGTTTTTCTTCTTTTTTCGATTTTTTTTGTGCGTACACTCTTGCCCTACTATCCAAAATAATACATCATAGGGGCCTCGGTTCTCCCCTTACACTTGAGCTTTTACATACTTTACAATTAACTATTCTAATGAGTCGAATTAAGATAATCGAAAAACTTGGAGCACTTTAAAATATTAACGCACATATGGGGGTAATAAGTGATGTCTTCCCCGTTCTTCATTACACTAGTACTTTACCCATGAATCCCAATCATCCCAAAACAATATGTACAAGATATGACTCGACTTAGCAACCATGTAATCAATAAGACAATTAACTAAGGGTTAAAACAAATGTTGTCATAATAATGCACTAAAGATGAGTGCATACAAGGTAGGCTAAGGCGATTTGAGTGTACATTTGGGGTGGATTGTAAACAAACGAAAAGATAGGCTCTGAGGGGTGTACTAGGGGTATCGTGTACTAAAAATGAGTACATCGCTAAGGTGTGGGAGAATTACTTGACCAATGTAGCCAAAGTAATTATAATACAGGTGTTAAACAAGGGGTTATCCTAATGCCTCTTATCATGTAGTCAATCCTAACTACACGAATGCAGTCTCACTTGTAGACTTGGGATGGTCGCTAACGCAAGTTCTAGAATCTAAATACTACCGGTACATACACAAGCACCAACAATGAATGTTTTTCCTAACAATTCTAGGGGCGAACCTCACATATTTGGGGGAAAATTTTTGAGTGGTACGGTTTTTGTGCTAGTCATACAATTTCCTATCTATGAGACGCTTATTAAGACCAAAGTTTCACTCCTATATGTTGTAAAGAATTTTAAATTTGGCGCTAAAATTGCCCTAACAAATATTTCTCACTTTTATTACACATTTACTATTAAACAAACAAAAATCAAGCGTAAAAGCATTTACTAAGGTGTCTTCATTTACCCCCCCCCCCCTTACACTTAAACCGAACATTGTCCCTAATGTTCACAAAAAAGATGTAAAAGTAAAGAAAATGAAAGAATGAAACAAATACTCCCCTGATTCATTTGATATGGATCATGTGGTAACATGGTTAGATTTTCTTCCAAGNATTTACTATTAAACAAACAAAAATCAAGCGTAAAAGCATTTACTAAGGTGTCTTCATTTACCCCCCCTCCCCTTACACTTAAACCGAACATTGTCCCTAATGTTCACAAAAAAGATGTAAAAGTAAAGAAAATGAAAGAATGAAACAAATACTCCCCTGATTCATTTGATATGGATCATGTGGTAACATGGTTAGATTTTCTTCCAAGATGATGTGATGTCTTCAAGATTAAAGCAACGCCAAAAACTTGATGTCATTAACTTAATTCCGTGTTCATCTTCTTGTCCAATATAACCTGTTAATCCTGAGAAAACAATCTAGGCAAACCTTGCGTAAAATCGGCGGTAAAATCTATACAAGGATATAATGCTTGTGGAATGAAAGTTTGTAGATTCCTGGAATTAGAGATGCAGTAAATTTCATAATTCCGGCAGAAAAACTAAATTTTAAAAACTTTTCTGGAAATAGTACCTGACGCTGTCAGGTTGTAAATCCTGACGCCGTCTGAACTGATCTGACAGAATTTTTATGTTTAGTTTCCAGAAATTTCTAGAAAAACAAATACCTTAATTCCTGGAATCCTGCAAAATTTCATTATGACTCGATACAAGCATTTGACTCAAACAAATACTAATATGTATGTTCATTTTACATTGCTATGATTCATGTTCAATTCGTTCTTTTAAACCAATTTAGATTTCCCTTACACTTATCTTTTGCAAAATACCTTTATATGTAGTTAAGACGAAGTTAAAAACAAAATAAAGCATTTTCACAAATTATTTTGAAACATGAATTGTTAGCAATAAAAATAAAACATACATACGGAAACAAATAAAATCAAACAAACAAACAAACAAAACAAATAAAATTTGGGTTGCCTCCCAAGAAGCGTTTGTTTTTGTTCGAGTCATGAGCCTGACTCTACCCTTATTTAACGGAAATAAGAGAGGTTTTTTCTACACTGAGGATTAAGTGCGGGTGATAGTAGCGATACATACCATCCCGATGGAGGTATGCCTTGTAAGGAAAGAGTGGTGGATGAATTATATGCTCAATGGGGTGTTCTCTTTCCATCATAACCTTACCTAGTTTAATTGGGTCCATGGGTGAATTAAAATTTCTTCCTAGAAAGGGATCATTTTCTATCAACTTAGAGAGATTCCTAGTTAATAATACATCTTGAACTAATAAACCTGGTTTAAACCCATAATGTTTCTTGCGATTAATCATGAATGGGTGATGTAAGTATGTAAGGTCATGGTTCACTCCTATATTGGCTTCCATTCCACATGGTTTAGAGTCTACTATCTTCATCGTAAAACTACCCGTACTATATGGTTTGATGGGTGGATCGGGACCTATTTCAATTCATAAATTTTCATCCAAGGATGGAAGATTAGGTAACGGTTTTGGTTGAGGCTCCGATTCATTAAAACTAAGAACTTCCATAGAACTAAAAGAAAGGTTATGACTACAAGTATTCAAACTTATTTCTTCTAGTTGTGTTTGGTCCAAGGGCTCTACCTCTATTGGGGTTCCTATAGTCTCTTCTACTTCTTCCGGGTAAGTCACAGGTGGTGTGTATGCCTCAAATGATGGTAGGACTTGTAGGGTACTTAGTGGGCTTGCATTATTTTCCTCATCCTTCCTCGTGTCTAGATCATCTATATCCTCATACAAAACCATCAATTCATTCAACTTATGGGTCACAGTTAGGAAGCTTTCCTCAAAAATTTTCCAAAGGGTCTCACTAAGAGGAATTGATCCTGATAATGATCGTCTAATAGAAATTACACATGCATAGAATTCATCAAACCCATCTAACTTTACCCCCAACTCCTCTTGGATATCACTAAGATCACACAAAAATTTATTGGAATGACAAGAAGCAAATCTATTAGTGAAATATAATTGTTCCTCCATTGTCAATGATCTAAATGGAATTTCATCCGCCATGGTGACAAATGAAAATGGTTTTACGAACAAAGGGCACGAAGAAAAGATAGACTAAAGAAAACCTATAAAAATAAAACAAAATCTCACTAGAACGGAATCTAATGAGTAGACCTAAGTAAAAATAAAATTTCAACCTAAGCAATAACTATTCCCCGACAGCGGCGCCAAAAACTTGATGCGTGGTTTGCGACCTACGCAGAAGGTTTTACCTCTCAAGGGATCTTGAGAAGCTTGCAATCCCCACCAGGCAGTGTACCTTACCGATGTAGTATAGTGAAGTGGCAAGTACCGGGGGATTGATCGTTCTCTCGGGGAATAGTGTCGTTAGGATTGAAAACTACTCTAATTAGGTCTAAGGGTGAGGGATGATTCTTTTTGTATTTTTATATTTTATGGAAAGCAAGTAAAAATCTCGGGTATTGGAGGAGTGGGCGGAATTAGTTGCTAGTCAACTAACCCAAATATCTACTAATGCAAATAAAATAAAATAACAAGAAAATAAAAGGTTGTGAAACTTATGTGGAGAAATGTGTGTTTACTTAGATTTCACTACTCCCTAGCTATCTTTTACCGGTTAATTGGTTTGTTACAATTGTGTGGATGACGGGTTGTATTCCTTTAAACCATTCGTAGAGCCGTGTACGATCTTCCCTAACTCTATAAGCTCCTACTTCACTCTATGTCGAGCCAATGACTAGCTCCTAACATGAGATCACTAGAATTCACTTATGCATTAAATACAACCATATAATCGTAGTACACATCCGATTCATGTTTCTTAAGACGTTCAAGCAAGTTACCATATAGGAGGTTAGCCAGTTTTCTTAAGCCTAACATCGACATCACCCACCCACAACAATCAATAACAAACCAACAACAAGTAATCAATAGCTAGGTTTCATTAGATCCAAGCAAACACTAGAGAAACCTAGCCTAGCATGTTAAAGTAAATACAAGCATAAGATATAACCAAGCAACACATAGACATATTGATTGATTTGAAAGGAGACTTATCTTTAATTAAGCATAGGTGAATCAAGGGTGGAAAACCCTTGAAAATACTGTAAAACACGACCTAGGGTTTATCCCTAAAGTTCTCCCAAAAGTTCTCCCAAAAGTTACACACTTAATGAATGAAAATTGGAAAAGTATATATAGATTTTACACTTTGACGATGTCAGGTTATAGGTCCTGACGCCGTCAACTCGCCGTGTCTAGGGTTTTCGGATCACCTAGATCTACTTCTGATGCCGTCACTCTATAAACCTTTTCGGCTGTCTCTCTTTAGCTTAACACCTGACGGCCTAGGATTTGTAACACCTGATGCCGTCAGGTGTAAATGTGAAAATTCTTTCCTTGGTCGTCTAGTAGAGTCCGAATCCACCTCTTCATCTTAAGGTGACGGCGTCAGCATCCAAAGCCTGACGCCGTCAGGTAGGAATTCTAGCTTGATTTGAGACATTGTCGTTTTCTTCACTTTTATGCTCCAAAAACGTCCAAAATTCAATGTTCTTGAGAATTCCTCTTGAAAGTACCTAAAATGAAAAAAAAACGATTTAAGGCAATATTTGAGCATAAAATAACGTTTTAGGAGTTAAATGACCACCTAAAAGCGTAACACTTTTCGCCTCATCAGAGATGGGAGCTAACTGGTATTTCATGTAAACATGTTGTTCTCGCAATCTACAACATGGTATGTCATAGCAAAGAGGTAGGGATACCAGAGGATTGGGTGGAACAATGTTATTGGTTAAACACATTGCAGGAGATGTATCAGTATAAGGTTAAGGAATTAATGGTCTCTTCTTTTGGCAAAAATGCAGGATCCCTTGAATGTTACTGCCTCCTCACCACCATGTTCCTATAGGTAGACCAAGGAAGAAGAGAAGAATGCACAAGGATGAGATTGCTGAACAAGCTATGAGGAATTTGGTGAAAAATGGCAAGATGTCGAAGAAGGGCACTGCAATCTCTTGTGGTAAGTGTGGTGGAAAGGGTCATAATAGGAGAGCTTGTACATGTCCAAGAGACAACCAAGTAAATGGAAAAAAGAAGAAGTGTAATGGATCAAGAAATTAAGGAGTACCAGATGAGGTATTAGGAAGCACTTGTCAGCTGGTGGGATCACAAGCAACTGATGTATCAGGATGGGCAAGTCAGCCAATGGGATCACAAGCAACTGAGGTATCAGGAAGCACAAATCAGCCAGTGGGATCACAGGCAACAGTGAATGGTGGAGGTCAAAGGAATAAAAGGATCAAGAGAGCAAGCAAGATAGGAAAGTAAGCTAAGTGAGTTAACACCAGTTTGCTGGTGCAATAAAATAAAATAATGTTGATTTTTATTTTATGGTTTTATATTTGTGTTTTCTAAGACTACTTAATGATTATGTCTGTTTGTAACTTTGTGTGTTGTAGATAATACATTTATGGTATTAAGACATGTTGATTTGGAATGGTATTTTTAATCATTTTTTTTCTTTGGGTATATTTCTTGGTTATTGTTTAGGCAGAATTGCTGTAATTATTGACTATTATAAGTCAAAGTTGTTGAGCAACTAAAAGGCAAATTTGATGCATAATGATTCAGCAATCAAAAGGCCAATTGAAGACTATTATAAGTCAAAGTTGTTTTGCTTTGTGATGCGTGGTTTTGCAATCTTGCAAGAGGTTTTACTTCTCAAGGGATCTTGAGAAGCTTGCAATCCCTACCAGGCAGTGTACCTGACCGATGTAGTATAGTGTAGTGGCAAGTACCGGGGCATTGATCGTTCTACTTGGGGAATAGTGTTCGTTAGGATTGAAAGCTACTCTAATTAGGTCTAAGGGTGAGGGATGATTCTTTTTGTATTTTTATATTTTATGAAAAGCAAGTAAAAATCTCGGTTTTTGAAGGTGTGGGCGGAATAAGTTACTAGTCAACTAACCCAAATAAACTACAAATGCAAATAAAATAAAATAAAATAACACGAAAATAAAAGTGGTTGTGAAACTTATAAGGAGAAAAGCGTGCTTACTTAGATTTCATTACTCCCTAGCTATCTTTTACCGGTTGATTAGTTTGTTACAATTGTGTGGATGACGAGTTGTATTCCTTAATACCATTCGTAGGGCCGTGCACGATCTTCCCTAACTCTATAAGCGCATACTTCATCCTATGGCGACACATTTAGTATCCAAACCATGAAATCACTAATAATTACTTATGCATTAAATACAACCAAATTAATCGTAGTACACATCCGATTCATGTTTCTTAGAA
>LBNU01038478.1:16220-47044 GCA_014162995.1 Artemisia annua | reverse complement strand
AAAAGCGTGCTTACTTAGATTTCATTACTCCCTAGCTATCTTTTACCGGTTGATTAGTTTGTTACAATTGTGTGGATGACGAGTTGTATTCCTTAATACCATTCGTAGGGCCGTGCACGATCTTCCCTAACTCTATAAGCGCATACTTCATCCTATGGCGACACATTTAGTATCCAAACCATGAAATCACTAATAATTACTTATGCATTAAATACAACCAAATTAATCGTAGTACACATCCGATTCATGTTTCTTAGAACGTTCAAGCATGTTACCAATTGGAAGTTAGCCAGTTTTTCCAAGCCAAACATCGATATCACCCACCCACAACAATTAATAACAAACCATCAACCAATAATCAATAGCTAGGTTTCATTACATCTAAGCAAACACAAGAGAAACCTAGCCTAACATGTTAATGTAAAGACAAACATAAGATAAAATCAAACAACACATAGACATATTGAATGATTGATGGAAGACTTATCTTTAATTAAGCATGGATGAAACAAGGGTGGAAAACCCTTGAAAAACACAGTAAATTTTACCTAAGGTTTATCCCTAAAGTTCTCCCAAAAGTTGCACACTTTAATGAAAGAAAATCCTAAAATATATATAGAATTTACATTCTGACGGCGTCAGGTTATAACTTCTGACGCCGTCATCCCGTCGTGTTTAGGGTTTTTGGATCACCTAGATCCACTTCTGACGCAGTCACCTTGTAATTCCTTCTGGGCCGTCTCTCTTTAGGAGAACACCTGACGACCTAGACTTCATAACACCTGACGCCGTCAGGTGTTAATTCTTCAATTCTTCACTTGGGCGTCTGGTAAAGTCTGAATCCAACTCCTTTGTCATCAAGTGACGGCGTCAGCTTGTAGCTCTTGACGCCGTCAGGTAGGATTTCCAGCATGCTTTGAGAATTTGTCGTTTTCTTCACTTTTATGCTCCAAAAACGTCCAAAATGCAATGTTTTCCAGAATTCCTCCCAAAAGTACCTAAAATGACAAAAGGAATGATTTAAGGTAATATTTGATAATAAAATAACGATTTAGGGATTAAATGACCCCCTAAAAGCATAACACTTTTCGCCTCATCACTTTTACAACATCATGTACTCATTTATAGAAATCACAATTCCATGCCAGTTTAATGTTGTCAATCAACCAAAGAATTTTTGACTATTATACGTAAAAATTGTTGAACAACCAAAAGGCCAATTTGGTACATAAAGATTCAGCAACCAAATAGCCAATTGTTGACTATTATAAGTCCAAGTTGATTCAAGTTGACAACATCATGTACTCATATACATAAATCAGAGTTCCATACCAGTTTAATGTTTCCAATCAACCGAAAACACCATCAACAACAATCCATACCACTATTTTCTTTTTAAAGTAACAAAAATCAAGAACAATGATCCCACTATTATACCATAAGCATCAAATTTTTATTAACATAAGAAGGTCAATACAAACCAGGGATGACCTTATTCCCTGAAATCAAGCATACAGAAAGACAACACAAGACCTCCATACCAAACGAAAAAAAAAGGCCTTAAAGACGACGATAACCAAGATCCAACTTAAAACAAGATACTTTGAACTTCTTCACATGCGCATCCTTCTCCCTCATCAACATCAACTGCTCCTACAGCTCTTCTTCCAGCTCATTCCTTGCCCTCTAGAGGCCAGGAATCACATCGAATGCTCGATAACACATTGGGGGATCTGTCCAGCCAATACAACCACATGCACGACAACTTCAAAACCGTCGGCTGGGTTCCTGTTAGTCCAAGATGTTTTGATTGTTGCAGTTTTGCTACATTCACAAATGACCACCATGTTTTGACTGGAAGGTGTAGAATTGTAAACAAAGTTTTGACTGGAAAGTGTGATGAGAAAAAAAGCAATTTAATAGACTAAACTTTAGTTGCAAATTTAGTCCCTTGAAGCAAGAGTTTATTGGGATGTGCTATGCAAGTTGAGCTGTTAGGGTATCGAACACGTGTAACTTTTTAGGTGGAACAGTGAAATGGCAATAATACCCATTGGGTGAGGCCACTTAACGAGGGGTACTAACCATCGTTAGCTCTCAGTGGCTAAATTAAGTGCCAAATCAGCTTTATGGACAAATTTGGAATTTTTTTTATGGTTTTCTTGCAATTTTTGAAAACATTAGGGACAAAATTTGCAATTTACCCATAAAATTCTTAATTCCACGCTTAAAGTCGATTTTTGAAAATTTGATTAATATATTTGATTGAATTTATAGAAACCTAGATTTTTTTTTCATTTGTTTAGTAACTTATCATTATCAATAAGCAGTAGTGTATATTTAATTTTCTAATATTTTGCAAAATAAATTTATGAAACTAGTCCGCTTATTGGACGAGTATTGAAGCTAGTACTATACATATCTTGTTACTAATGTTTTACATGTCTTAAACAAAACGCTTTCATCCTCTCAATTGCCTTTTTAAGCACTTTTGGCTCAGCAGCAAAACTCATTCGTACCCAGTTCTTCAGGCCAACAGCATTCCCTACAAAGATAGCATAACAAAAATAAATAAAAATAAATAATAAATAAATGAATAAAAAAAATCAAAAAGATACATAGATAACATAATAGAAATGAAATATATGTAATGAAGATTATTTTCTTTTTCATATGTAATTTTTCATTTAACTTATGCGCCTTTGATCTAGCGGTAAGTATGAAATGTGTGTCCACCAACCAAAAGATTGTGGTTTCATGTTCAAAGATAAATAAGTGTTTAAGAGTATTTAATTACCTGGAAGAAGAATCATAGATTCCTCTTTAGCCAACTTCATACAAAAGTCTGTGTCATCGACTACATCAACGAAAGTTGATAGGTTCAACTTCACCTGTATAAGCAAATATAGGGTTGGATAATTTTTTAAGAAATCGTATTTAATGAAATAAGTTATATGATAGTTAATATTCACCATGACAAACATTGATCCATCTGGTTTATGTGGGCATGTAACAAGAGGTATCTCCTTTAGCCTCTCATAAACCATGTCTGCGGCGTCCTTTAATAACTTATTAATATTCATAAAGAATGAGTCTGGGGTTTTCTTCATGATACTTGGAACTGCTCCCTGGAGAGTTAGTACCAAATCAAATGTGTGTGAGTATTATTCGTTAAAAGAAAATTGAACATTATTGAGATGGAATCTTATACCTGAATAACAGTGGGGGGTTCTCCGGTTATTACGAGACAACTCTTTATGGAATCAACAATCTGAGTTAAAATTAAATGTAAGAGAACTAAAACAACTTGTTTGTGCATTATCAGACATGTATAAAAATAATTTAAATATATGTTAAGAACTTGGCTACGAAGAAATTAAAAGGAGTACGTACCCCAGTTTTGTAGAGGATGCGTTTGGGATCAGTAATCGCTATCCAGCCAAAACGCCAACCCGGAATGATCCATCGCTTTGATAATGTCCCAAGTGTCACAACGGGTACTATATCTCCAAATACCCCCATGGGAGTGAATGGTATTTCCCCGAAGACCTGATGGGCATAAACTTCATCGGATATCACCATAATTCCAAGTTGTCTTGCCGTTTCTGCAATCTTTAATCATCCAAAGCCAAAATAAAATAAAATAAAATAAAATAAAAAAAAGAAAAAAAAAAGAAAAAGGTTGGTGATAAGACACTATATATACTCAAAACAACAACTTAACTATGTTCTTATTAATTCAGTCTGTGGGTTTAGTAAAGTTAACATTGTGTTTTTATATAAGTTATAGTACGTGATATGATATATTATTAATAAATAAATAATAATAATAATAATAATAATAATAAAAATAATAATAATAATAATAATAAAAAAGTGTATATATAGCCATACCTTTTTCATGTGCTCAAATGTGAAAACATTTCCACATGGATTCCCAGGGTTGACAAGAACTATAGCCACGGTTTTGGCATCCGTCAATGCTTTCACACGATCAATATCAACTTCCCACCCTTTCTCTGGGAGGAGATCAAAATGACGGACCTCGAGTGAGCTAAATTTAGCTCGAGCTTCATATGTTGGATAATTAGGTCTAGGTAACAGTATATTTGCACCAGGGCGAGCAAGAACTGTTAATAAGACATGGATAGCGTGTTCTGCTCCAACGGTAAGAAAAACGTCATCGGTTGATAATTTGTAGGGGATATCTTTAGACAAATACTCAGCAACAGCCCTATTAATGAAAATGAACAGTCACAAATGTTAAAATAGTACTCCCTCCGTCCCATATTTATAGTCCATCTTTTCTTTTTCGGTCGTCCCAAAATAATTGTCCACTTCCATAAATAGATAGGGAATATAGATCAAGTTTACCGTATTACCCTCATTTGATGTTATTATTACAAACTTTATAAAAGTTAGAAATTAATTGGTTAAGGGTAAAACTGTCTTTGTGCAAAAAGTAAGAAAGAGAAAGTTGTAATGATGATGCTTTTCTAAAACTGTGTGTTTTTTGTCTGTGGACAATAATTTTGGGACGGAGGTAGTAATAAACAACACAATCATAACTTTAGGCCTAATGAACCCTAAACGCACAATTAGGCTTGAGTCGGCTAATTTAGTCATCCTACTGAAATGATTATGTTTCGAAGTAAAAAGTTAATGGAAGGCAAGAAACCTTCTAGCAGGATTTATTCCGACGCTAGGAGCATAACAGTTGTGTTGAGCGGATTGAATTGCTTCAACTAGCGCGTCTTCAACTATTGTAGATGTTCGAAAGCAAGGATAAAGTGAAGGGTCACCATATCCCAGCTGAATCAACGGCTTTGCAGTCGTCGGGTTTTCATCGATGTTCCCTTTAATGGCTTCAAGGATATTTGTCATCGTGAAAGCTGCAGCTGCATGCACCTCATGGTTCTCCTTGAAACCCCATTCCTGCCTCTCCATTATAATTTCTCTTGGTCTCCATGGCAATATTTATAGTCGTTTTATTCTTTTACCAATGGCATATGATAATATCAAGTTGTTTTAAACAAGTTCATGTTCTCGAGCATATATATGTTCACATTTACTCTGCTATGATGACGAAAGGCTCGAGGTGGTGGCATACGTCAAAGTTTATTGGTCTACTTTAAATTATAGTTAAATACCCACAGGGCAGGACGGAGTACATTTTATTAACGAGGGTGTTGTCGGGTTAGATACGAGGATAGCTATTGGGGATTTCTGTCGTTATGGATATATATATATTTTTAAATGTGGTCCTAGCTAGCATTTTCTTTTTTTAAAGTGTGTTTGGTGTGTGTGAGTGAGATTGTGACACGTGGAGTGAGGTGGGATATCGACCGTTGGATGGTTTGTTTCGAATTTGATCTTTGATGTCTTGAACTAGTTTTTTCTGGGAGCTGATAAAACCGCGGCACAAATTTATAACTTCACGGCAATTGAGAGTAAAAGTACATCTACACCTTCATCTACCCCCTTTTTTTTTTCACTGCACCCCGTTTCTTGTCGTTATACCAGTTCCCACCAATTTTTACATCAGCATATACTTACCGTACTTTCTTGATAGTCTTTCTAGCCAGATGAGTGGCGGAGCTAGAAGAAATTTCGTGGGAGGGCCGAAGCAAATTTTTTTCCTCAAAAACATTAAATGGGAGGGCCGAGATGAAAATTTTTATTTTTAACACATGAAATCGCGAAAAAATACACTAACGGGCTTAGGCCTAGGGGGGCCGGGACCCTTCCCGGTCCTCACATAGCTCCGCCCATGATGACGAGATATAATTAAGAATATACTTTGAATGTGAACTTGCAAACACTTCTTGATAGGCTACATTAGCTGTGGTAGTCAAAATCTGAGAAGACCATACTGAACAAAGAATGTAGCCAACCATTAGTAATCACACAACGTAACATTCAAGTATATATCACCAGAATAAATTTGTATTCTTGAAAACGATCGGAGCAACCTGTGACTCTCCACAATGTCTTATTATTCAGTAACTAGTCATGACCCATTTAAAAAACAAACTCATATTCGATAGTATGAGTGTCAACGGTGCGGGTGACGCATTAACGATTTCAACTTTGTTTCAGCTCCAATTCAGTATGGGTTTCTGAATTTATTTTTTTATTTTTTATTTTTTATTTATTTATTTTAATTTGGGGCCAAGTATCGACACTTTATCCCCGTAAAATTTAACCATCTCCATCACACATAAATCTAAAACTCTTGTTTCTAATGTTAACTGCAGGTTTTTAGTTGAGCGGGTCTTAGATAATTTTTTCATCATTATTAAATATAAGATCAGAACTGATGGTTCATGTAAGTAGTGTAATATACATTAATTCGACTACAGTTATACTTGACATGCAATAAGCGGAGAAGTCGTGAAGATGAAGAGGGATACAATTGGAGTATGCATGGCAAATTGGCAATGATATGATGACGTAAAAAATGTTGGGTACGAAAATAATGGAGAGAAACCGGGATATCGAAATATGAAATGCAAGGGTATACACGTAATCTCACATTCACCTGCAGTGATTTATAAAATGGAGCCGTGTATTTTAGGACAACTATATGATGCGGAGTAGATTTATATGTTGGGTATGAAGGAATGGAAAGCAAAGAAACCGAATGAAGAGTATTTCTCTTTTTTGTTGCCATATGAGAACGGAAACTAGAATCAAAAGTCCATTCTTAAAAATGCGGAGAAAGGTGAGAATGAGCAAGAAGGGAGGTGATTCTTCATGGAATGAAAGGTTGGAATTATCTTTAAAAAACTCGAGGCATGATCTAGTGGAGTATAAACCAAAGAGGAGTGATATGATTACAAAATAATTTCTACAAAAAAGTCTCACAAACTAATGTGGCAGAGTGTGATTGGTTCAATGAGAGAGATGAGAGAGAAACTCACAAATAACACGCCGCCACATTAGTTTGTGTGACTTCTTTATGATTTTTTTTTTTTATCATATCACTCCTCTAAACCAAAAAGGTATTGGCATCGCACATGACATCACAAATTAGAAAAAAAGCACAAACCCTAGCCCCTATTTTGTCTTTAGTCTCTAGCCCTATACATCATTGTTGATTTATGTGTTCTTCTCATCCTTAATTTTACAATATAAGATGCATGAAAACTCTACAAGTTTTTTCCGGTACTTAACTATTCCACCATTCTGGATTCGACTTTTTTTTATAAGTATATACAGATCAAATTTCAGTTTGCTTGAATGATGAGTTTGATGTTCTTGAGTGCTTCTTGTTTCAATTTTAATTAAAAAAAAAAAAAAAAGAAATCAACCAACATTTTGTTTATAATATAATGACTGAGTATATATTAAATGTAATTTAAATCCAACTGTTAGTTTATGAATCTTAAAAAGAAAGCAAGATTTAAACATGTTGCTGCTTGTAGCTTTGTTTGATACTTTGATCAGTAGATGGCATAATATGTTTGTTTTAAAATTTGTCTAAAGCACCTTTGTATAACTAACCAGATTAGGTAACGAAAGAATACAGGTAACAAGAACTCGGTATAGCATTATTCAAATACTTGAGCAAGCTTTTTTTCGAGGTAATGATCATATATATTTTCATTCCGGTGCATGACAAAGCCAAACAGGAGAATCATTATTCTCGTGTTGATTTTGTGATTGTACCAAACAGTATAATTATTTGTCATTATTCATATCTATTCTCTTTCTCTACTGCAATTCCATTTTTCTGTATGATTCTTCCGTACCAAACATCCTTGTGATTGAGTTTTTGACTTTTCATCTGTGGTTTGAGTTACATATTTGAAGTTTACAGGTTGATTTTATGTGTTATTTTAGCTATGAATATATATGTATTTCTTGGGCAACTTAACTTATTCCATATATAATAATCTTTTACCTTTTTAGGCAAGTTAAGTTATTCCATGTTTATTCTAGGTAGCTTATTCAATAATTTTTTAGGCAAGTATATATATATAATCAATAGTTCTCAACTATTGAGAATCCTTCGTTTCTTGAGCGAGTAGCGATCATTGTTTCTTATGTTTTTTGTTTACTAAAAGTTTGGAAACAAACCATCCCTTCCACCTAGCCATATATTCTCCATCACCTATCAGAAAGTCGCTAGTTGAGACAAAGCTTTTAGTCATCATTTTGTGTGGGGTTGTCATCTTCAAGTCATATGCATTTACAATACATATACATCTTCAAGTCAAAACATTGAATGTATAAAAACTCATATTTTCTTACCCACTCATACTTTGTTGGTAATTTTATTATCATCAAGCATTTTGTGTGCAGTGATAGTAGATTTACCCGAGACCAAAAGGATTTCAACTTAAGTTCTAATACGAGTTAGGAGGTGCGGAGTGCATGCTTGTATAAACTAATTAACTTGATTTCATATATGGCAAAAGTTTGTGACAGAAAATTCGACACTGTTGGAACATTACTAATAAAGTATTGTTGTGTTTTTTTAGTGATCCACGAAATAGAGATTAGTGACAGTTTTTCTGTCACTAAACCATCACTAAACCGTCTCTAATTGACCGTTACTATGGTATAGACGCGTCTAATCGCAATGGCTACGGTTAGATCTATTGAAAAGGCATCAAAGAGCGAACCATCGCGACTGTTTGAACCAGTGGTAGTTAGCGACGGTTTTTCTGTCGCTAGGTCGTCGCTAAAGCATCACTAATTCTGAACCATTGTGACTATTACGAAAAGAAGCGTCTCTAAGGCTATTTGAAGGGGTATTGTGACTGTTTTGAAGGGTCACCATGTGCCTATATATAGAGGACGAATTTATCACTTTGGAATCATCAAAAACACACAAATATCATCTATTTCCATCATCATAACATATCATATTCGCTAGAATCAAGTTTCATACTTGATTTGATTGTTGTATCCTCTAAACAGTTGGTACTAGATAGGACGAATTTATGTTTAAGGACACTGCTAATCGCAGGCCTCAATCTTTTGTTGTAATCTTACAATTTTGTACAAAACAATTTGTATTACGTTTATATTATTCCCAACAATCTTAAACAAAAATTTTCAAGATGGATCAATCGATTCTGAAATCACATGTTGAAAAACCTGAAAAGTTCAAAGGGTCTGATTTTCGTCGTTGGCAACAGAAGATGTTGTTTTATTTGACAACGTTGCATGTGTCAAATGTTCTCACGGATCCTGAACCAACAGATCCGTATGTGGAGGGACAAAATGTTCCTACTGAGGCACAAATGGCAGACTATGAAAGGGCCGCCTCACTATGGAATCATAACGAATATAATTGCAGAAATTATCTTCTGAATGCTTTGGATGATTCCTTGTATGATATTTATTCTTCCTTTACAAGTGCAAGGGAAATATGGATATCCTTGGAAAAGAAATACAGGACTGAAGTTGCATGTTCCAAGAAGTTTGTTGTTGGAAAATTCTTGAACTTCAAGATGAATGATGCAAAGCCTATTGTGAAACAAGTGGAAGAACTCCAAATCATAGTCCACGAATTGGAAGTAGAAGGCATGAGTATTAACTCTAACTTTCTTGTTGGTTCCATTATTGAAAAATTACCCCCATCCTGGAAAAATTTTAAGTTATATCTTAAACATTTGACTGAAAACCAAACCTAAAAAATACATGTTTTGACCTCCATGGTAGCCTATGTTAAAGAACTTATGTATTCATGCTTACATACAAATCTTTAAATAACTCTTTGGATACTCGCGAAGACATTTGGTGTCTTCGAATGACACTAATCATGGGCTTAACATGAAAAAGGTTGAACCGAGTGACCAACAGTGGGCTTTGACGTTATAGTAAAACCTCTATAAATTAATACTCGATAAATTAATAACCTCGATAAAACTAATAATTTGTCCGGTCCCAACTTGGGACCAGTACAAATTTGGACCCTAATCGATAAAATAATAAAATAATAATTTTTTTGAAACCCCAGTTTATATACATTAGTCCCAACGAAACTATAAATTAATAATTACTAAAAATTTCATAACTATGTATATATGCGTGTGTGTGAGAGATACACTTCAAAATCCTAAGATTGTTTAGTAAAAAATGAATTCGTTGTCACTTGTTATTTTTTGTTGAACTTTAAATCTTTCTTAAGTTTATCTCAAAATCTCCTTATTGCACTAAATTGTTGGTGTGTTGTCTTCTCACATTGCAACAAAAAGTGTTAATTTTATTTTCGTAAAGTGTGAATATGAATTCATAAAATTTTAATTGGAACTTGTTTTAAAAAATTATTTTTCATCTCAAACGAGTATACATTGTATGTAGTATATTACACTTGAAAATTTAAAGGTCATATGTAAAACCTCTTTAAATTAATAAATTATTTATTTATCGATATAATAATATCTCGTTAAATTAATAAAATATCCTGGTCTCAACACTATTAATGATGACGTATAGTCTACACCGGGTCATGAACCCGTTCGGTAAACAATACCGGTGCGATAGCCCACAATGCGTGGGCCATATGGCACGTAAATACGTAGCTCCGGCCCACGAGGCCCAAAAGCCCAATACGTATTTATGGAACGGATAAAGGATATCTTCTAAATTAGGAGGATATTTACCGTGCAATCGGTATTTGGGGGTCGTTATGGGTTTATGGTGATTAGGGCGCGGGGAGGAGGCTAGCGTGATTTTCTAAGTATTGGACTATGCGGTATTTTTTGAAAGGAGCTTGTGGCTACGGCCAGGATGGTCTGACGGTGAGGTCGAGGTTTTCTGCGAGGTTTTATGATTTTGGAGGATTAGTTTTTACAGTTTATTTTGGATTGATCCATTTTATGTATAGTATATAACATGTATAGACTTTTAAGTATGTTAAAACAAAAAAATATAAATCAAATTTAATCTACATATAAAATAATATTTTTTTTAAATTCTCATTATAAAAAAATAACATTATATATACAATCCATATTAACCTTGCAAATTTCAGCTTAACAAAGGCTCTCCGGGTAGGGTTTTTGTTGTGGATTTCATACCTTTGTTTAGTATTGGAAGTAGTAACGCTGCCCAGTTGACACAAACTATAACTCAAAATCCTGATTTAATTGTCAATTCCCCATAGTTATGCTCATTATTTAGCTCCATATGTCAAATGGATACTATCTTTGATGTTATATTAGATTTATCCAGGCCACAAATGAGCAAGGATTAAAGAGACCGGAATTTGAAAGAAACGCAATAAATAATTAACTTAGATAAATTGCTGAAGACAGCTACGGCCGTAACTCAGACTCTCTATTATGCCGTAGCTAGGAATTCAAGTATGAAGCAGCTCGAATCAAGAACTACGGCGTAACCATAACCCACAGTTACGCCATAGCTTATCCAAGACTTTGGATTTCCAGATGATGAAGACTACGCCGTAACCACTTATGGAGTTACGGCGTAGCAACGACACCGAGATGATCCAAGAATTATGCTACGGCGTAGCCAACTTGAAGACTACGACGTAAGAAGAAACCCTAATTGGAGTTACGGCGTAACCAACATTGCCAACTACGTCGTAACTAGTGCTAATGGATAAGATCATCCTACGTTACACAAGCTACGCCGTAACAAATTTATGAGTTACGCCGTAGAAAGTGTCGGGCCTATAAATACAACCCTAATTTCTGCATTTTACAACAACTTTCTCTCCACCAAAATCAAAGATCGTTGGGAGCATTTAAAAGGCCACTCTACAACAGCATACGGAGCCATTCCAAGGGAGAGATCACGCATTAATCACCATAAGTTTTAGCATTTCAATTGTTAAATTACATTTTGAATTCATGGCTTGTTTATACATTAATTCAAGTGTTCTTATCAATATGATTGGCTAAGCACCTTTGGTGCTAGCCTGGTTATGATTCTTATATTGTTTTGATCCTTTAGTTGCGGTAGTTTTCCCCAATCTGGTTATACCTGGTATGCTAGAGGAATTGACCATAGGATCCTAGCGTAGTTAGGTTGCGAGGGAAATGGTTGGGATGACAACTGGCCATCAACCTTGTGTGCAAATTAACTATAGGACCACTTTCCGGGTTGGATAAACTTAAGCAGATAGAGTATGGTCTATGATCGTGACAACGGACCATATAGGGTGAGTCAAGCATGTAGTGGTACTTAGTGACTCGAACCCGTCTACCATACGTCGACTTACTAATAGAGGGTAGTGCCTTTGGTTCCTGGCAGGATTCGGTGGGAGATAGGCTAGGGAACTTGACCATATTAACCTAGTGATATATGTCCGCACCATTTGAATCATGAGATTGATTCTATAGAAAACATAGTCATAAGCAATATAGGATGAGTAGCTAGGCTTGTACATTTCTCTCCCACTGCTCACAACTCTACTTTATTACTGCTTGCATTTTATTTCTGTTTTATTAGTTTTAATTATTAAAATCATCTCTAAAATAGTTTAATTAGTGACATAGACTTAAATAGGATCCACCCACAAAGCTCTTGGGACGAACTCGGTTTTACCATTAACTAGTCTACACACGATAATTTATAGTGGTTCGGTACAAAACTTCTCTTTGCCCTGCTCCAATCCCCGAGTTTTCTATTCGAGAAAATTTTTCATTATTTCAAAAAGCTCCCTTCTTGGCGGATTAAGCCTTACAACGTCGCTTAAAAGTTTACTGATACTAATCTATATATCGAGTTTTTCTTGAGTTGAATTCATGGCTTGTTTATACATTAATTCAAGTGTTCTTATCAATATGATTGGCTAAGCACCTTTGGTGCTAGCCTGGTTATGATTCTTATATTGTTTTGATTATGTTTTCGTACTTTTCATAATGCTTCTAGTGTGTGCATGCTTAGTTTATCTATGATCCTTTAGTTGCGGTAGTTTTCCTCAATCCGGTTATACCTGGTATGCTAGAGGAATTGACCATAGGATCCTAGCGTAGTTAGGTTGCGAGGGAAATGGTTGGGATGACAACTGGCCATCAACCTTGTGTGCAAATTAACCATAGGACCACTTTCTGGGTTGGATAAACTTAAGCAGATAGAGTATGGTCTATGATCGTGACAACGGACCATATAGGATGAGTCAAGCATGTAGTGGTACTTAGTGACTCGAACCAGTCTGCCATACGTCGACTTACTAATAGAGGGTAGTGCCTTTGGTTCCTGGCAGGATTCGGTGGGAGATAGGCTAGGGAACTTGACCATATTAACCTAGTGATATATGTCCGCACCATTTGAAGCATGAGATTGATTCTATAGAAAACATAGTCATAAGCAATATAGGATGAGTAGCTAGGCTTGTACATTTCTCTCCCACCGCTCACAACTCTACTTTATTACTGCTTGCACTTTATTTCTGTTTTATTAGTTTTAATTATTAAAATCATCTCTAAAATAGTTTAATTAGTGACATAGACTTAAATAGGATCCACCCACATAGCTCTTGGGACGAACTCGGTTTTACCATTAACTAGTCTACATACGATAATTTATAGTAGTTCGGTACAAAACTTCTCTTTGCCCTGCTCCACTCCCCGAGTTTTCTATTCGAGAATTTTTTTCATTATTTCAAAAAGCTCCCTTCTTGGCGGATTAAGCCTTACAACGTCGCTTAAAAGTTTACTGATACTAATCTATATATCGAGTTTTTCTTCATGGTGTTTGGTTTTTGGGTTTTGACGGTTTAGAATTTGATGTGACACATAAAACTTGTTTGGTATGATATTTGGGGATTGGATTTGACTTTGAAAACCCATGAACTTTACCATACTCAAATACCACCTCTATACATATCTTTTGACAAAAGATATGGGACCTACAACTTTCACTCTCACATTCTTTTTTTATTTATTTTTTTAAGTAATATTTTTTTTAATGAAAGTTTATTATAAAATATATTTTATTAATTTTATAATATATTTTCTCTCTCTAAATCCAAATCTTAATCAACAACTTTACATTTAAATCCAAATCCTAATCTAAACTCATCTACAAACCAAACGGGCCCTTAGTTTTGTTCAGCTTAAGTCGGACTAAGCTTGGTATAGCTTATGTCGAAGGAAATCACTACAAGGGTATTGAATCGGTTTCTGTGAACGTGGTGCCTCATTCTCATGCTCGAGACGGTTGAGTACAGTGAAAGGGATCCCTATGTTGTTGTGTTTGCACGAGTGGGAATCTGAAAGGATTATTTGCAAACAACACAACGGCTTTCACACTTGTTTTCACATAAATGTCGGAGGGTCACACCCAGTGCACACTAAATAGAACAACCAAGCGAATGAGTTGTTCACGTTCATTAAGACACTAAACGAAAATAAACAATAAAACATAAATGAACACAGACAAATAAACATAAATTTTATTAAATTATGCACAATATATTATTTTATAAGCGTTGTTTTGTTCAAACAAATCATTTTTAAAATTATACAATTAAAAGATATGACACACGAACATACATAAATAAATGAACATAAACGAACTTTAACGAACACATAATCGGACGTTCACGAACAAAAACGAACGGACGCGACTTTTGTTCATGTTCGTTCATTTAATAAATAAACGAACATAAACGAACTTTTTACCGAACGATTTATGATATATTCATTGAACGTTCAGTTTATTTACAGTGTATCGGTGTATGAAACAACTTATAAAACTTTAACCTATATACTTATAAATTTGGAATGAATTTTATGAAAAGTGAACCACGTATTTTTATTTCATTATCTCCAACATATAAAAGTTTTAGTTATTTTTTATGTACCAACTTTCATACATTTTCTTTTTATTTATATATGCTTCTTCGTATTCGTATATGTTTGCAATTTTTTTTAGACGCCAAAGCCCAAATTTTCCAATTCCCCCCAAAACATTACCAATTTCCCTCCTATATTTTCACTAAAATTTTCAGGGCCCGTTTGGTAAGAGGTGTTAAACATGTGGGGATAGGATTTTGTTGAAATCTAACATTTGGTTGATGTACATGGGTTTTGGATCCGGTGGTCAAGCCCAAATATTTTCTGTGTACAATCCCCCACTACATGGCTGGGTTTTTAATTTACCTTCAAACATTTTTGCATTGAGATTTGTGTAACACAATCTCAACCACATATCATCTCTTATAATTTATTTATAACATTTTTTTGTTATCTTTTTAATTTTAATTTCTTATATAATATATTTATTATATTATTTTCTCACTCCTACATCAAATCAAAATCCTAATCCAAATCCAAATTCAAATCCAAATCCAAATCCTAATCATAATCCTAAACCCATCTACAAACCAAACGGACCCTCAATAACCTAATCCCGCCTCTCAAATGCTTTCTTTCCGCCTCCATCAGATCTACACCCTCAAATCTCACATCTCACTCTATCATTTTCTCATGGGTTTTCCACAATATGGTCCATGCCCATCTCGGCCACATGCTTCTCCGACTCCCACACATACATCTTTCTCTTGTTCTGAATCTTAATTTTGCACTCTATCTACTGGTTCGTTTCTTTATTTATTCCTAATTGTTTTATAATCTGTTATTAGCGTCGATTTTACAATAATATGTGTAAGTTTCCTTCCATTTAACTATGTTATTTGTTGCTTTTTGTTTCGATTCGCTTTTACTCAAAGAAAAGGTTCCGATAAGATGATTGTTTCTTGTTTGTTATTTATGTCTTTTATTGGTGCTCAAGTACTTGTAGTATGGGTTTCTTAAGGTACTGTTATATTGTTGTTTATGTTTAGTGGTTTGATGCTTTTACAGGGCATAACGTGGCATTCTGGTGTGCATCAATAAAAGAAGATTTGTTATTAGGCTGTTTGTTAAGGGTAACAAATATGGCCAAGTTTGTAATATTGAGCCTGTCAAAGTTCATCATTTGACTATCTANACGGACGCGACTTTTGTTCATGTTCGTTCATTTAATAAATAAACGAACATAAACGAATTTTTTACCGAACGATTTATGATATATTCATTGAACGTTCAGTTTATTTACAGTGTATCAGTGTATGAAACAACTTATAAAACTTTAACCTATATACTTATAAATTTGGAATGAATTTTATGAAAAGTGAACCACGTATTTTTATTTCATTATCTCCAACATATAAAAGTTTTAGGGCCCGTTTGGTTGGAGGGTTTTGGCTTTGGATTTGGGATTGATGGTTAAAATTGTTGTTTGTTATAAGGGTTTGGAATTTGAATAGGGAATATGGCCCACCAAAAGTAAAAGTATAGGGGGGTGAAGGGTTTTCTCTCTCACACACTTAAATTACAACATGTCACTCTTTCTCTCTCACACATATATACCTTCTTTTATTTTTAAATAATATTTTTAAATCAAAATTTATTATTTAATTAATAAAACAAATATAATTTCCTCTCTCCTAAACTTACACCAAATCCAAATCCTAAACCAAATCAAAATCCTATTCCAAACCCACTTATAAACCAAACGGACCCTTAGTTATTTTTTATGTACCAACTTTCATACATTTTCTTTTTATTTATATATGCTTCTTTGTATTCGTATATGTTTGCAATTTTTTTTAGACGCCAAAGCCCAAATTTTCCAATTCCCCCCAAAACATTACCAATTTCCCTCCTATATTTTCACTAAAATTTTCAATAACCTAATCCCGCCTCTCAAATGCTTTCTTTCCGCCTCCATCAGATCTACACCCTCAAATCTCACATCTCACTCTATCATTTTCTCATGGGTTTTCCACAATATGGTCCATGCCCATCTCGGCCACATGCTTCTCCGACTCCCACACATACATCTTTCTCTTGTTCTGAATCTTAATTTTGCACTCTATCTACTGGTTCGTTTCTTTATTTATTCCTAATTGTTTTATAATCTGTTATTAGCGTCGATTTTACAATAATATGTGTAAGTTTCCTTCCATTTAACTATGTTATTTGTTGCTTTTTGTTTCGATTCGCTTTTACTCAAAGAAAAGGTTCCGATAAGATGATTGTTTCTTGTTTGTTATTTATGTCTTTTATTGGTGCTCAAGTACTTGTAGTATGGGTTTCTTAAGGTACTGTTATATTGTTGTTTATGTTTAGTGGTTTGATGCTTTTACAGGGCATAACGTGGCATTCTGGTGTGCATCAATAAAAGAAGATTTGTTATTAGGCTGTTTGTTAAGGGTAACAAATATGGCCAAGTTTGTAATATTGAGCCTGTCAAAGTTCATCATTTGACTATCTAAGCATAACTATAAGGTACTGGTATAAGATGCCATCTACTTGCATTTGTGTTGTTTGTTTATTTGAATTTTCAGTTACCAACAAAAGGCTACATGGGAATGCAGGTATTATTTGATGAAGTTCTTGTACGGCATTATTGTAAGCAAACAAGACCGCTTTCTAACAATGTAAGTATATAAACTGTTGCAATTTCTTTTGTTGGTTATTTGCAAAAGTTATAGTATATATTTTCACTCAATGATATATGTGTTTTTTAATATACAGGGCATCTAAACTAACAAGAAATGGTGAAGGAGTTTTTGTATCGAAGTTGCTCCTCCTATATACATCGGGCTGTTGATGATTGAAGTTTTTATTTTTATCTAACGACGTTTGTTATAATGTATAACTTTTTTAACTAAAGATGTTATTTTCCCTTGAATTGATGTGTTTGTTGATGATGTATATATAAAACATGAAGTTTGTTACTTATTTCTCCATACTGCGGTTTGTTAATTGTTGTATATCTTATTGTTTTGGATCTTGCTGTAAATTGTGTAAAAAAAAATTACAGGCTCTATGTTTGGGGTGTTTGGATGTAGGTTTTGGAAAATTTAATACATTTTTTTTTTCTTTCAAAAAACGGGCATTGATACGGTTTATACAATAACCGTACCAAAAAACAAAAAATATACATTATTTTGGCTAGAGAGATTTGCTACGGTTATTTAAAAAACCGTACCTAAAAATTGTTTTTTGGTACGGTTTTAAAACCGTACCAAACAACTTTTTATTTTTTGGTACGCCTCTATTAGGTGCGGTTCAACAACCGTACCAAAAGGCCTTTATAACCGCACCAAATGACATTTTTCTGTATGCTCTAAGGGAGTAAGGGTGGTACTTTTGGGGATAAGTAGCCTCCTAGAGCATAGATAAACAAGTTTCCTTTCTCTTTTAACTTAATGAAATATGCACCATCTGCACAGTCCGCTCTTGGTTTTTTGTATTGCATAGTTTTCTAAAGCCGGCCTGTGAACTCATTTATTGCTCAAATTATTCTTTTCATTTCGTTACTAAATATTTTTTACGTTATACATACAAGTGGAACAGGGGACTCCATAAGAGTCTACCCAGAGTTTTATCTCATAAGCCGTTTGTTGTTGTACTCCATCAAAATCTTTTTTATTTTAAATTGAATTTTGGTCTATTTTTCACTCAACTTTTGATCTTAATATGAAAGCTTTATTTCTGATGTGTTATAACCCAGGGCTTAGGCCTGAATATGTTTTAAGTGTGAATCCATTTTGGGCATGAAAAGGTAATATGTGTGAGTTATGTGGTTTTTTATAATACAAGAGAAGCCAAATATCAATTATCGCCGTATTCGTGTTAGCTAGTTTATTTTGAGTCTTGTTCAAGTGATCTGTTCTGTGCTAATTGGTTCACTTTAAGTGCTATCCTAACAATTTTGTTACTATGTCATATTTTTGTGACTTTATGTATGTGCGTTAACCGTTAAACTTGGTTCAGGTGATTCTTGTTCTAATCATTATGTGAGTACTAGATATTTGAAGCATCTTATGATACTGTCAAACAACTTTTTAATTGTAAGACATGCTACTCTTTATTATCAGTTAGCAGTCTAACATTTGTTTGAAACAAGGACATCTGAAAGCAGATATCGACTAAGGTTGATACAAATGCTAATCCAAACACCTAGTCTGCCAATGCTACAAAGACTGCAGAAAAGTCAAAGACTGTCCAAGCTGTTCACAGGATTGCAAGTCCTTCCAGAATGAAAGTTTTACATAATAACTGTTTGATTCAATGTAATAGTTTGNTGTATCGAAGTTGCTCCTCCTATATACATCGGGCTGTTGATGATTGAAGTTTTTATTTTTATCTAACGACGTTTGTTATAATGTATAACTTTTTTAACTAAAGATGTTATTTTCCCTTGAATTGATGTGTTTGTTGATGATGTATATATAAAACATGAAGTTTGTTACTTATTACTCCATACTGCGGTTTGTTAATTGTTGTATATCTTATTGTTTTGGATCTTGCTGTAAATTGTGTAAAAAAAATTACAGGCTCTATGTTTGGGGTGTTTGGATGTAGGTTTTGGAAAATTTAAAACATTTTTTTTTTCTTTCAAAAAACGGGCATTGATACGGTTTATACAATAACCGTACCAAAAAACAAAAAATATACATTATTTTGGCTAGAGAGATTTGCTACGGTTATTTAAAAAACCGTACCTAAAAATTGTTTTTTGGCACGGTTTTAAAACCGTACCAAACAACTTTTTATTTTTTGGTACGCCTCTATTAGGTGCGGTTCAACAACCGTACCAAAAGGCCTTTATAACCGCACCAAATGACATTTTTCTGTAGTAGTGAATTGAAAGCAAAGAAACGGAATGAAGAGTATTTCACTATTTCTCTTGTTTGTTGCCATATGAGAATGGAAATTATGCAATGTTTACAACACTTTAAAGCAAGGAATTTTCACAATTACAACCACCAAAGCATTGTGTACAACAAAAACAAGCATGACTAAAAATTCAGACCAAAATACAGAATTTTACATTAAATAGCATTAAAAACACCCCCGCACCCAATATTACAATCATTTAAACATAAGGTACAACCCTCCATAAAATTCCCATCCATAAATGCAACCTAAACAAGATTCGAAAGCAAGATCAAGGTTTTTTTTCTTTTCTTTCGAACATCTTTCCAAGAGAACAACCCTTCGAAAACACAAAAGAAAACCTCATTATCGATCTATTAGAAGCTTGACTTCTTTAATATCCGAAAAACTAAAAGACGAAATATAACAAATTTATTATACCCGTTTCTTTTTTCGGTTTAAAAAACAACACAAAAATATTCATACCCGAGACCCTTAACGGATCTTGAAGCTATATTATCCTTAAGTTTTTCGGTTACTGACAAGCACAAAGAAAGATCATTAAGCTTGTGTTGGTGATTCGGTGTTATCAAGAAAATAAGGGACGATTTTATTTGTGTTGTCTTTAAGTGTTTAGAAAACAAGGGACGATTTTGTTATGAGAAAAGGTTTATGATTAGCTACGTTTGGGTAAAGTGAAGGAAAGATCTTGGTCAGGGAGGTTTTTTGATTATCAAGCGAAAGGGCGTATAAGTATGGCTACTAGATCCATCTTTTGTGGCTATGTTTTTTAAAGGGAGTGTGAGAAGTGTAATGTTTAGGGTTACATTATCAAATGAGAAATATAACTAAGATGAGAAGAATGAGAAGAAATCACAACCACAAATATTAGATGCACTCACAAAAATAGATGCATCTCCCTATTATTTTTCTTTCCTTATTTAAAATACGTGGCCACAATTTTTTCTCATTCTTCTCATTTCAATAATTCTTCTCACTAGATCCATACTCTACATTACGTTATATATCAAGAATTTAGGATGGACTTGGACCAGGTCTAACTTTTTTGGAAGTGGACTGGCATTTCAAATTTTTGGAATTGGGCTTAACTAATTCATTGAAGTTAAACTTTCATTTGAGCTGCTAAAATTAAATCCGAAAACAAGTTTAAATTTGGGTGATCAATTTTGAGTTGAAGTTAGTCATTTTGGGTTAAAACTTATTCCTAACTTTTTTACGTCAAACTTATTCGAAAAATGTTATATGTTTATAATATTAAGAAACGAATTTATTGTATAGCATATCTAAGCTTATCTTACTAGAAAATGCTAAAAAAAACATCTAATCGAATAATAATTGCTTGACGNGGAATAGTGAACCTCATGGATTAGAACCTTGACTTTGATCTTTCCATTTGACCCATTGACATTGATCCATTTGAATTGAACCTTTGCTATGAACCTTTAATTTGAACTCTGATTATGAACCCTAGCCCTTATTTTGTCTTTAGCCTCTAGCTAGCCCTCTACATCATTGTTGATTTATGTGTTCTTCTCATCCTTAATTTTACAATATACTACGTAAGATGCATGAAAACTCTACAAGTTTTTTCCGGTACTTAACTATTTCACCATTCTGGATTTCGACTTTTTTTTTTTATAAGTATATACAGATCAAATTTCAGTTTGCTTGAATGATGAGTTTGATGTTCTTGAGTGCATCTTGTTTCAATTTTAAAATTCCTAGTATACATGCATGTATACTAATAAAAATAATAAAAAAAAGAATAAAGAAATCAACCAACATTTTGTTTAATTTATAATACAATGACTGAGTATATATTAAATGTAATTTAAATCCAACTGTTAGTTTATGAATCTTAAAAAGAAAGCAAGATTTAAACATGTTGCTGCTTGTAGTTTGTTTGATCAGTAGATGATCATATATATTTTCATTCCAGTGCATGACAAAGCCAAACAGGAGAATCATTATTCTCGTGTTGATTTTGTGATTGTACCAAACAGTATAATTATTTGTCATTATTCATATCTATTCTCTTTCTCTACTGCAATTCTATTTTTCTGTATGATTCTTCCATACCAAACATCCTTGTGATTGAGTTTTTGACTTTTCATCTGTGGTTTGAGTTACATATTTGAAGTTTACCGGTTGATTTTATGTGTTATTTTAGCTATGAATATATATGTATTTCTTGGGCAACTTAACTTATTCCATATGTAATAATCTTTTACCTTTTTTAGGCAAATTAAGTTATTCCATGTTTATTCTAGGTAGCTTATTCAATATTTTTTTAGGCAAGTATATATAATCAATAGTTCTCAACTATTGAGAATCCTGCGTTTCTTGAGCGAGTAGCGATCATTGTTTCTTATGATTTTTGTTTACCAAAGTTTGGAAACAAAAAAGTTTGGAAACAAACCATCCCTTCCACCTAGCCATATATTCTCCATCACCTATCAGAAAGTCGCTAGTTGAGACAGCTTTTAGTCATCATTTTGTGTGGGGTTGTCATCTTCAAGTCATATGCATTTACAATACATATACATCTTCAAGTCAAAACATTGAACGTATAAAAACTCATATTTTCTTACCCACTCATATTTTGTTGGTAATTTTATTATCATCAAGCATTTTGTGTGACAGTAGATTTACCCGAGACCAAAAGGATTTCAAGTTAAGTTCTAATACGAGTTAGGAGGTGCGGAGTGCATGCTTGTATAAACTAATTAGCTTGATTTCATATATGGCAAAAGTTTGTGAAAGAAAATTCGACACCAAGATGTTGCAACCATTTAATAGATGTGACTGTTGTTAATAGTAAAAGAAAAATTGTCGCTATCTAAGTGTCACTGAAGTTTCTATGAAAGATGATTACTTTCCACCAAAATGTATGACCATTCATGAAAGGCCGTGACTTTTCACAAAACGTCACTTGTTTCTTGTATATATAAACATCAAATTTTTGGTCTTTCATATCATGGAACATTTACAACAAATTATCCACGTTTTTGCTCTCTTTCTTGTTGAGAGTGAGATACAATGTACCTGATGAGGAATCTTTTTGCAAGATTGGAAGATCAAGTTGGCTAGTGTATCTGATATGAGATATGAGAATCTTATCTCATGACAAGTTAGTAATGCAAGTTGCAATGTGCCAAGATGAAACTTGCCTATAAAAGGCAGTGAACGAGAGCCTTATTTGCATCCCATCTCATTCTTTCTTTCTTGACATTCTCTCCAAAAATGGTCTTGTGTAATGGTAGAGAGTTTAGTATTTCCTAGTTACAAGAGATATAAAATTGTATTATCCTTGTAACTAGAGAGAAGGTGTAACTCCTAGTTTACATAGTGAAACGTATCTTTCCTTGCCCGTGGTTTTTACCCTATTGGGGTTTTCCACGTTATATTCGTGTGCCATCTTTTATTAGTATTTTCTTATTTCAGTTGCGGGTTTGCTTCAGTTCGGTGTCACTTTTCTCAACAAGTGGTATCAAGAGCTAAGGTTAGGTGTGTGTATAATTATTTATCGTATGCTCTGTGGTTGCCACTAATTAGTGGACCCTCCACATCAAAAGATAAATAAAATTATACTCACTCAAAAGGTGTTCGTTACTATTATTAACAAATAATAGTTTTGTCGAAAAGTAGATTGTGATTGTAGCAATGGCGGTGAAATTTGAAATCGAAAAATTCAATGGGAATAATTTCTCGTTGTAGAAATTAAAGATGAGGGCTATCCTTAGAAAGGATAAATGTTTAGCGGCCATTGAAGAAAGGCCAGCTGAGGTCACGGATGACAAATGGGACGAGATTGATGGAAATGCTATTGCAAATCTTCATCTGGCATTAGCAGATGGAGTTTTGTCAAGCATAGAGGAGAAGAAGACTGCAAAGGAGATTTGGGATCATCTTGCTCAATTGTACGAAGCAAGATCGCTCCACAATAAAATATTTCTTAAGAGGAAACTTTATGCTCTTCGCATGATGGAATCTACTTCAGTGACTGAGCACATTAATAACCTGAATACTTTATTTTCTCAGCTCATGTCTTTGAGTTGTAAAATAGAGCCACAGGAACGTGCTGAAATTCTACTTCAAAGTTTACCTGACTCATATGACCAACTCATAATCAACTTAACCAGTAATGTTCTTTCGGACTATCTAGTCTTCGATGATGTTGCAGCCGCTATTCTGGAAGAAGAAAATAGGCGTAACAATAGGGAGGACAGACAGGCCAGTTCAAGACAGGTGGAGGCGTTGGTGGTAACGAGAGGGAGGTCAATGGAACCTGGCTCCAGTGGGAGTCACAATCATGGTAAATCTAAAACAGGAAAGAAGAAGAATTTTAAATGCTTCAAATGTGGCAAGCAGGGTCACATGAGGAAAGATTGTAGGAGTTTAAGCAACTCTAATCCTCAAGGAAATGTCGCTAGCACTTCAGAAGATGGTAACGCTCTGTGTTGTGAAGCAGCGGTTGCAAATGAAGGCAGGACGAGATTTGCAGATGTATGGCTGTTCGATACGGGAGCAACTTTTCATATGACCGCAAGAAGAGAATGGTTTCATCAATATAAACCTATCTCTGGAGGCGGATCTGTGTACAGTTGCAATGATCAAAAACTAAAGATCATTGGAATTGGAAGTATCATGGTGAAGGTGCATGATGGTACAGTTCGTACTATTCGGGATGTGCGACACGTGGAGGGCCTGAAAAAGAATTTATTGTCTTTAGGGCAATTTGATGATCTTGGTTGTAAGGTTGAAATAGAAAACAAGATCATGAAACTTATAAAAGGCGCGCTTGTACTTATGAAAGGAGAAAAGGTGGCTGCGAACTTATACCAACTGAAGGGAGAGATAGTTGAGGAGGCGGAAGCATCTGTTGCTTCACATAGTCCAAGTTACAGAGTTGCAATAACATGGCATCAGAAGCTTGGACATATGTCAGAACAAGGAATGAAGATTCTTGTTGAAAGGAAGTTAATTCCTGGCCTCACAAAGGTTTCTTTACCTTTCTGTGAGCATTGTGTTATCAGCAAGCAGCATCGCCTAAAATTCAAGACATCAAATTCTAGAAGTGTCTCTGTTCTAGAATTGGTTCACTCTGATGTATGGCAGGCACCGGTTCTATCCCTGGGAGGAGCAAAGTATTTTGTATCCTTCATTGATGACTATTCCAGGAGATGTTGGGTGTACCCAATCAAGAAGAAGTCTGATGTGTTTGAAGTTTTCAAAGTTTACAAAGCACGGGTTGAACTTGATTCTGGAAAGAAAATCAAGTGTTTGAGGACAGATAATAGAGGTGAATACACTGGTGATGAATTTGATACCTTTTGCAGGCAAGAAGGAATCAAAAGGCAGTTCACGACAGCATACACTCCTCATCAGAACGGAGTGGCAGAGCGGATGAACAGAACCTTGTTAGAAAGAGCAAGAGCAATGTTGGCAACTGCAGGCTTGGAAAAATCGTTTTGGGCAGAAGCAGTTAATACCGCCTGTTATGTGATAAATCGGTCACCTTCAACTGCAGTTGAGTTGAAGACACCGATGGAGATGTGGACGAGAAAGCCGGTCAACTATTCAGACCTTCATATATTCGGAAGTCCTGTGTACGTGATGTACAATTCTCAAGAAACTACAAAGCTGGATCCGAAATCCAGAAAATGTTTGTTCTTGGGGTATGCTGACGGAGTAAAGGGGTATCGCTTGTGGGACCCCGCTGCCCACAAAGTAGTCGTCAGCAAAGATGTTGTCTTTATGGAAGACAAAGTTCAAGAGAATGAAGAAGGTGATAGCACTACAAGTGAAACTACATCAATACAGGTGGAAAAGCAGTCTCAGTCGAGTGATTCTTCTGAAGTCGTACCACAGCACGAGGTGAATGAGACAACTGAGTCTCAAGCTCCAACGACTCGTACTCTTAATCGTGAAAGAAAACGCCCGGTGTGGCACACAGATTATGTTATGGAGGGCAATGTTGCATATTGTCTTCTTACAGAGGAAGGAGAGCCGTCAACTCTTCAAGAAGCACTGAATAATTCAGATGCTTCATTCTGGAGGGAAGCAATGCAAGAAGAAATTGAAGCTCTTCATAAGAATAAAACGTGGGAACTGATGCCACTACCAGCAGGTAGAAAACCCATTGGAAACAAATGGGTATATAAGATCAAGAGGAACGGTGATGACCAGGTGGAGAGGTATCGTGCAAGATTGGTAGTCAAAGGATATGCTCAGAAAGAGGGAGTCGACTTCAATGAAATATTTTCCCCTGTGGTTCGAATGACAACTGTTCGAGTGGTTCTGGCAATGTGTGCTACGTATGATTTACATCTAGAGCAGCTAGATGTGAAAACTGCATTTCTTCATGGAAATCTTGAGGAAGAAATTTACATGCTCCAACCAGAAGGTTTTAAACAAAAAGGAAAAGAGAACTTGGTTTGCAGGTTAAACAAATCTCTGTACGGTTTAAAGCAGGCGCCGCGGTGTTGGTACAAGAGATTTGATTCTTTCATCATTGGCCTTGGATATAACAGACTACACGCAGACCCTTGTGCATATTACAAGAGGTTTGGAGACAATGATTTTGTCATCTTGCTGTTATATGTTGACGACATGTTGGTTGCAGGCCCCAACAAAGATCGTATCAGTAAACTGAAGGCACAGCTCGCTAGGGAATTTGAGATGAAAGACTTGGGACCAGCAAACAAGATTCTAGGGATGCAAATTCACCGAGATAGAGTTAGTAGGAAAGTTTGGCTTTCACAGAAAAGTTATGTGAAGAAAATCTTGCAAAGGTTCAATATGCAAGATTGTAAGCCAATATCAACCCCGTTTCCTACTAATGTCAAGTTATCCTCCAAGATGAGCCCTAGCAGTGAAGAAGAGAGGATGGAGATGTCTCGAGTACCGTATGCATCAGCAGTGGGATGTTTAATGTTCGCGATGATTTGTACAAGACCAGAAATTGCACATGCAGTGGGAGTAGTGAGTCGGTACATGGCAGAACCTGGTAGAGAGCATTGGGAAGCTGTGAAGAGGATCTTTAGATATCTTAAAGGAACCTCGGATGTTGCATTATGTTATGGGGAATCGGGTTTAACTGTCAAGGGATATGTTGATTCTGATTACGCAGGTGATCTTGACGGAAGTAAATCAACCACCGGGTATGCATTTACACTTTCTGGCGGAACAGTAAGCTGGGTTTCAAAACTATAGTCAGTTGTCGCTATGTCAACAACAGAAGCAGAATATGTTGCAGCTGCTCAAGCCAGCAAAGAAGCAGTATGGTTGAGGATCTTGTTGGAAGAGCTCGGGCACGAACAAGAGAAAATTACTCTACTTTGTGACAATCAGAGCGCCTTGTATCTGGCAAGGAATCCAGCATTTCATTCAAAGACAAAGCATATACGAGTTCAGTATCACTTCGTTCGTGAGAAAGTGGAAGAAGGAACCGTGGATATGCAGAAAATTCATACTGATGATAACGTGGCAGATTATCTGACGAAAGCAATCAAGAGTGACAAGTTTATATGGTGCCGATCCTCATGCGGCCTAGCGGAAACGTAAGCAACATGAAAGTGCAAGGAAGATAACGGTGTGAAGATTGATTGAGTTTCAATCTAATCTTCAAGTGGGAGATTGTTGAGAGTGAGATACAATGTACCTGATGAGGAATCTTTTTGCAAGATTGGAAGATCAAGTTGGCTAGTGTATCTGATATGAGATATGATATGAGATATGATATGAGATATGAGAATCTTATTTCATGACAAGTTAGTAATGCAAGTTGCAATGTGCCAAGATGAAACTTGCCTATAAAAAGCAGTGAACGAGAGCCTTATTTGCATCCCATCTCATTCTTTCTTTCTTGACATTCTCTCCAAAAATGGTCTTGTGTAATGGTAGAGAGTTTAGTATTTCCTAGTTACAAGAGATATAAAATTGTATTATCCTTGTAACTAGAGAGAAGGTGTAACTCCTAGTTTACATAGTGAAACGTATCTTTCCTTGCCCGTGGTTTTTACCCTATTGGGGTTTTCCACGTTATATCCGTGTGCCATCTTTTATTAGTATTTTCTTATTTCAGTTGCGGGTTTGCTTCAGTCCGGTGTCACTTTTCTCAACATTTCTTGTGTCTAGAATTTGAGTGTGTTATTATCTTATCCCAATATAAATTTTGTGTAAACTAAGGGAGGGACAAAATATTGTATTAGGAAAATGATAACACGATTCAAGAATTTATTCACAATCTTCAATTGTCAAGAACCTAATACCATCCTACTTGACGACACTCTCAAACTCATACCATCACCGTTTGTGTAATGATAGTGATTAACTAATGGTGGGGCTGATGAACAAACAGAGAAGATGACCGAACGTATGTAGTCTTTAATTTCTATTTCTTATTATATATATTTTGGACTTGTTGGATCTTTGTGTTTGTTCAACAACGGAAGTGAAGATGGTGCTCTAACCGTGTCAAGAGTATCCAAACAACTGAACAGGCGATTAAGACGACGTCAAAGCTTTCACATAATGCGTATTACGGAGTATATCATTTCGAACTTATTAAAACATATGCCAAGATATATATTTAGATTTTGATATAATTTAATAATTTTGTTTAAGATGACAACCAAATCTTTATACTATATACATATTTAGGTTTTGGAAAGCATAGCTATTTTATTAGAAACTATAATGTAATAAAGGATTAATGGTATAACAAAAAAAAAAAAAAAAAAAACATCTTTCTAGTAAATTAGACACACTAAATAACATCAAGTACGCCTAAGAATGAAACATACACATGTCAATTAAAGTAATATAATCAACATAAAGTAATACACATGTTTAACCTTTTTAGCCTCAAAGTATATTTACTATTACTATACATCACAAAATCGTGATTTGTGAGGAATGAACCATCGCCTAACGACTATGCTACCCCCAGAACCTTCAAATTACATTTCTAAAAAAAGTCAAATACTCTTTGATTGACTGCAAAAATACTCTTATTGTTGCTCGTACTTGCTTTTTATATAAGCTGTCTAGAATCAGCAACACCAATAAAATTCGGCTTTAGTTGATTGTGGGTTGCCTGAAACACTTAATACGGTCTAATGATGCGTGATTGTGACACTATCTAATCTTACTGGTGTGTCGTCAAAAGTATTTATAAATTTGGAAAGGTTATACAAACCTTAATATAAAAGTATCATGGTAAGTATTGATCTCTCGAGTGTCGTTTCAAATGAGTGATGAATTTGAAATATACCGGTCAAGTTTTGTTTGATGCTTAGTTGAAAAAGGTTTTGATTTTGGTTTTTCGAACTATTAATAATAAAGAAAAGCACAAATAATAAATAAAATAAAATACTTGCTTAGATCCAGTAGCTTTTAACGTTGTGAATTTAGTCGTTTTTAAATTTAGTATGTTGACTTGTAGATAATTTTGACTTTTAAATAAAAACGAGCCGGTATACGGTTGCGTAACAACTCGCCAGACAAAAAGACAAAACGATCTAAACAAATAGTATAAGGCAAGTGTCCTCTTTTTATATTACTATCGTCTAATCCAAACGTCATTAGTTGCGGATTATTTTTTAAAACTTAAAACACTTTTAATTTATTTTAATGGTTAGAAGTTATCATAGCTAGAGTAAGAAACTAAACCGGGTGAGCGTCCTCTTTTCGAGACTAGTAAAAACGCATTTTTGTTTAGAAAATCACAACTAGTTTCGTATGAACACATACCAAGTCAAATAACTAAGTAAAAACCACAAAATACCAACTCAATAATTCCCAACATTAAAAACGACCAAATTTAGGCAAACATATAATAAACTACTCAAACATGATAAAGATATAATCTACGCTAAACATAAGAAAATAAATAGGGATAATTGAAAGGGTCAAAGGGGATTAGAGGTCACCAAATTAGAGCTAATAAGGTTAATACGAGCAAAAAAGTATAATAACTCACAAAAATACCAAAAGGATCAAGATCCTCTCAAGTTCAATTTCAACATAATATATCATGTTGATGTTTTTGTGAGGAAAAAAAGTGGACCCTCTAAAGTGGGATCTTTGTTTTATTTTAATTCAAAATCCTACGTACAACACTAACATAATATATCATGTTGAGCTAGAACTTTGATGAACCCATAACCTTGCTTGTTGGCTTTATAACCACCCTTTAATCACCACTAATTGCCTTTCAATGTCTATCGAATGACTAGTTACTTAAACGTGTGTGGTAAATAAAATTCATTAGTTTGAAAACAACAAAATGAAGTGACGTGTTTGGTTGAAAACTAGTGAAATTTAAACAAAGACTACATTTTTAAAATCTTATCACTACTCTGTAGCTAAAGAAAAAAATAAATAAATAAAATTAAGTCTAGATAGTTTTGGTTGAAAACATATTCGAATAAATAAAAGAAACCATGAGCTAAATCGTTAGTGAATCATAAATGAGAACATGTTGTGATAAAGAACTCAATGGACAACAAAAAGAATTTTAATATAATGACTAGTGTGCTAATTATAAAGTTTATGATGGCTGGTGTCTATATACGTTGTGAACCGAGACTCCTCTTTTGTTTGCGCCTGCATTCTTTTTTATAAGCAATCCATCAAATCCTATGTGTCACGCGTCTTCTAGTGATTTGTAACAACCTAAAAAGACATTCGATACGAAACTTCTTCCTTTCGTGGTCCAACGTTTGGACTCGGGTATATGGGTGTATGTCTTCAGCTGCTAACATTGATTTGTTGGGCTTCAGTAGCCTTTTGCTTAATGGACTAATTTCTTCATATTTACTTCCGATATCACTTGATAAAACCTACAAAATAAAACAACAAATTCAAAAGGTATCGGCAATTAAAACAAACAGTTTCGCATTTATAATGTCATAAATATAAGAATTTCGATAAAAAAAAAAAAAAAAATAAAAAATTGTATAGTTTAACGAATATGACTTACATCATTCAAATAAAACAGTTGTGTGCTTATAACTTTTTCCAAATGCAAACTAAAGAAACTCATTTCTATCAAGTAACCTTTTATATATATATATATATATATATATATATATATATATATATATATATATATATATATATATATATATATATATATATATATATATATATATATAT
>LBNU01038477.1:32175-57331 GCA_014162995.1 Artemisia annua | reverse complement strand
AGAAAGGCAGTCTTCACATCCATTTGGTATACAACCATGTTCTGACTGGCTGCATTGGCAAGGAAGATTATGATGGCTTCAATTCTGGCAACTGGTGCGAATGATTCCTCAAAATCGATGCCTTCTTCTTGTCTGTACCCTTTGGCGACAAGTCGATCTTTGTTCTTTAACTCTTCACCATATTCATCAAGCTTCACTTTGAAGATCCATTTGAAGGCGATAATCATTGCACAGTCGGGAGGGGGCACTAATTCCCAAACATCTAGTCTGTCAAATTCATGGATTTCATCCTGTATTGCAGTGAACCAGGACATTTTAGTCAACGCTTCTTTATAATCCTTTGGTTCGACTTTGGATAGTACGTTGCTAACGAAACACCATAAAGCATCTGTGGCAAGTTGTCGTCGTGTAGATACCGGCCTAGATGGGTTACCAATGATTTTGTCAATCGGGTGATCATTTGTCCATTTCCTAATATGCTCATGAAGTTGATGACTGGGAATTGAAGTAGCAGTGTTGGAATCTTCTGAGGAGGTTGCCATAGTAGATGGTTCAGGAGCAAATATGTTGATAAAAGGTTCATCAGGTGGTTGAGTAAAAGGATTCACTTCAAAGGTGTTATCAGATGCTTCTTCTTGAGGAATTGAATAGTGTTGATCTGTGTGATTGGTATGACTAGATGATGGAGCAATCTCACTAAGAGAGATGGAGATGGAAGGCCCGTTTGTGGGTTGAGGTTCATCATTAGCAGCAGCATCAGGACCTATGACTTGTTGTTCAAGTTCGACTCTCTGTTGAGGCTCAAAATACTCATCATACATTGAATCAAACAATTTCTTCAAGTCCTCACTGGTAGGTGGCACAGAAGGAGCATCTGTGGTGGAAGAATTTACAAGTCCTGAACTAATGGGTCCAGGAGTCCAAAGATTAGATGCGGGTCCTGAACTGGAGTATTCAGGAACCGTTTGCTCGGTCAGCTCATCAAACGTGACATGGATGGTTTCCATGATTTGTCGGGACCTTTTGTTGTAGATTCGATAACCCTTCTTGTTTGGTGCATACCCAACAAAAATTCCAATATCAGCTTTTGCCTTTAGCTTTCCCAAATCTTCGCTATCATTGTTTGGGTAACATAATGCACCAAAAACACGAAGGAAAGAGAGGTCGGGTTTTCTTTCATGCACTAGCTCATAAGGAGTTTTGCAGTGAAGAGGATGTATTAGTGATCTGTTCTGAGTGTAACAAGCCGTTGCAATTGCCTCTCCCCAGAGAAACATAGGAGCTTTGGAGAAGATCAACATAGTTCGTGCTGCCTCTACAAGTGTACGGTTTCGTCTTTCAACGACTCCATTCTGCTGAGGGGTTCGAGGTATACTCCTTTGATGACTAATTCCCAGATCTTCATAAAACTGAGTAAGTTGTTGATTGACAAACTCCGTTCCATTATCTGTGCGGACGAATCTGACTGTTTTATTGAGTCCAACTTGCAGCTGCTTGATTAGTTTGATGATGATTTCAGGTGTTTCATCCTTGGATCTGAGGAATTTGACCCATGTGAAACGAGAGTAGTCATCAACAATCACTAACACATATCTCTTTCCAAATATGGTTTGCACTCTCATGGGACCACAAAGGTCCATGTGAAGGGTATGAAGAACTTCCATAATGGTGTTGATGGTTTTGGGTTTGTGAGTATGCTTCTTGCTTTTACCAAGCTGACAAGCGGAACAAAGATGATCTTTTTCATACTTCAGCCTGGGCATGCCTCGAACAAGATCTTTACGAGTAAGTTCATTGATGGTACCGAAGTTCAAATGGTTCAAACGACGATGCCACAACCAAGACTTGGTCTTGGAAGCCTTAGATAGTAGACAGATTGGAGATGATTGCATCATGTCTTCAATGGATATAGTGTAGAGGTTTGTGCCGCGTCTGCCTTTCAGGAGATCCATACCATCCAATCTTCTAACATAACAAGTGTGTTTTCTGAAGGCAACTTCTAGATCTGAGTCACAAAATTGACCTACGGAGAATAGATTGTGCCCAAGACCTTCTACATAATATACCCGAGAGATAACGCTGTCACCAACCACATAATCTCCATAACCCATTATTGCACCAAAATGATCATTCCCGAATCTAACAGTCCCGATAAACTTTTTCACGAAATTTCTGAGCCGCGAGCGATCCCCCGTCATATGTTTTGAGCAGCCTGAGTCCAAATACCACAGGGCGATTTGTACGACCTGCATTTGAAATCAGACAGATATGGATAACGGACAAACTTGGATCCCCAACCAAAAGTGGGTTCCGATTGGTTAGCACAAACATCAGAATTGGAAGAATTAATAGTGACCTTAGTCATAACATGATATGCTGGGGAACTAGACTTATGGTTAGCACATTGGGTTCCTATAGGAAAAGTTCTACCAGATTTCTTCCAAATCCTAATGTTGGGAAACTTAGGATTAGACTGTTTGGCAAAGGGGCGATGACTTCCTATTGACATTATTCTTCCAGTGGGTCTCCAATGATAGCCAACATTAGTAAACTTCCTTCCTGTTGCTTTCCAAACATGTTTTACACGATTATAATAAACAGTATGACAACCAGGGGATACTTTAGAAGCATACAAACATGTCTTAACACACACATCATGATTACCAAAATTTAAATAGTTATTACAGATCTCACAACTGGTTTTAGAATTCGAATTAATTACAGTACGCCTAGAGCTAATACTAGAATCAACACGATTCTCAACGTTCAGATCAGTCTTATTGTTCCTAATGTGGTCTTCTACTTTCTTTCCTTGAGCACTTTTAGCTGGCGAAGTCCTATCATTCCTTGTATTGCAACTAGGCTTTGACCCGCTAGCATTAGTGACAACTTTTACTCCTGTAGAATTAATGATGGGAACATTAGAACGAGAAACTGCTGTTTGATTTCTGGTATCTGATGTGTTATGTTTTGGTGATGTTATGGGCACTTTAAAGGCAACATGCTTGTTCTTAACCTTAGAGGAAAAATCATTAGTCTTATCACGCATGCAAACAGCTTTAGGACATGTACCAATGGCATAATCTAAGAGCTCATATGATCTGTTGGTGAGATAATACACATCACGGATGCCAATGTCCGCAGGACTCACCATTCTAACCTCTTCAATAGTTTCGCAGAGGATATCTAGGCAATCCTTGAGATACCTAAGGTACTCACTATGAACAAACGCATTATTCCTAAGGGGAAGAGGAATATTAATGGCATCAACATCAGTTCTTTTTGTTTTAGCCGCTTTGGTGAGACTGCAATCACATGCAGTGACTGGCATTTTCCCTTTCACCTGAGTCTTTAGATTCTCATTTTCTTTAAGCAAAGAAGTTATCTTTTCATTGTTTTTATCACGTGTGATCTTCATCGAATCATGTAACTCTTTGTAATGTTGTTTGATTTTAGAGTTTTCAGCTTGAAAACAATCATTTTCGTATTTCAAGTCGTTAATGACATTTTGAAGTTGAAGATATTGAGAATCTAAACACGGAGGTTTCTGGGTATCAATCGCATCACATTTATTATCAATCACATCACATTTATTCGTCTTAAATTGTGCAATTTGAAGCTTCAGTTTCCGAATCGTGTTAGTGTGAGCTTGAATTCTTTCATCCCTTTTGGCTAATTCAAAATATGCATCAAATTCAGGAGCATCCGAAGATGTCTTGGCATTTGAGTTTCTAATTCTTTCTTCTAGATGTTGGTATCTTAATTGCAAGTTAAGATTATCAACCTCTAGTTTTGAAAATTGCTTGACCATGTTATCATGATCATCTTTTTGAATTTTTTCGCGCAGTTTTAAATTCTCCCCCTCAAGCTCAACAACACGATTCTGGAAAACCTTTAATGTAACAGACATATCATGAAATTGGGAAGCAGTTAAAGAAGAATCAGTAGCAGTATAAAACACATCTTGAGCAATGCACATAGCAATCAAATTATCATTCATGATGAGAGCATTCTTCCTCGCAATTTCACTATGTTGAAGATCTATTACAGTTTGTTTTCCTTCACGTTCCTGGTTTTTAAACACCTCTTTCATTTCATTGATCTCTAGTTTAAGGGACGTTTCCATGTATTCAAAATGGTTTTTGATTTGTTTAAAAAACGGAATGACTTCTGTGAGATAGCATTCTTTTGTAACTTCAAAACCCCTTTCCCCCTCAGTAATTCCCGTTGGAGTAATCCTCTTTTTACATGTTTTGTCAAAATCCGCAAACATTTGATACAGTACATACATGCTAATAAGAGTTTTACATTGAGTGGGAAGTGCTATCTGAACTAGGTTCATGGGTGTATTGGGAGGATACACCGTTGGTTTAGCAAACTTAAGGGGAGTGGTAGCCATAAGAAGTTCAGCTTTCATTTTTTCCACATCTAAGGCCCAAAAAATCTGTTCAGGGGTTAACCTAGTTTGGGGCACAAAGACAGTCAATCGGTTCTGCTCATAGTAGTTATGGGGCTTGATATTAACACGCTTTGCAATGCACATGGGATCCTTCATCTTATCCTCAAGTCTTTTCCTATTTTCAGTTTCACTTACATCAATCTCTTCTGTATCACGCACATCAGGGGGATCATGATTGGGTTTAAGCATCACATTGAAGTCATATAAGGCAGGTTGAGAGGCACTAACGCTCCTAAGATAATTAGTTTTAGGCACTCCTGTCTCCTTATCACTATGTTTATCACGAAGCTTAATGTGCTTTTGTATCATTTGAGCAGTTTGAATGGTTTGGCCTTGTGTGTACAATTTGTTTTCAAGCTTGTTCTTTAAGGCCTTTAATTGGGAAAAATCGTTTAGAAGTTTGGCTTCCTTACTTTGAAAATCTAATTTTAGTGTGTTGACACTATTTTGAATCTCCTGTTTTTGTTTAACAGTTTGATCGATTTGATTTTGCAAAGATTTTATTTCCCCTCTTAACTCTTCTTCCTTTAAATTCCTTTCGGTAATATATGTACACATTTGCCAATTCATTTTCTGTTCACGTTCGGTTAACTCAAATTTTGCACGTTGTTGATACATATTCACCTGATCTTTAAGAATATTAATCCTAGTGGTTAAGGTGTCATCAGGTATAACAGCAGTATATTCATCATATTCACAAGTATCATTATTAACGGAAGAGTCATCACTTGGTAAAGCAGTCTCGACACTTTGTTTCAAGTATTGCTCATATGGGACAACATTGCTATTACCCATATCAGCAGAATTTGAATCAATAGTGTCGGTGTGTTTTACTTCGTTATGAGTCCTTTGATTGTGCATCACATCGTCAACATGTGTATCTTCAGATGCTCTACTAGATTCATCAGACTCTTTATTGTTATCCATATGTTGTTGTTTTGAGAGAACATTAGTGTTTTTCAAACCAACATCATCTGGCGTGACAATACTAGTTTGATGAACCTCATCGAGTATCGTTGGAATGGCACTTGTTTCATATGTGTCATATAATTTGAGTACCTCAGAAATGATGGATGATTTGGAAGATCCTGATTGATTTGCCGATGTGACTGCAGATGTAAGCTTGGCCATAAAGATGGTTTGTGCAGTAGGTTCATCATCAACATCAGAATCAAATGCATCACAATCTTCAACCTGGAAGATGTTCGGATCATTTAGAGCAAGATCCTGGACTGGTTGATCATCCACATTAGCATCAAAGGAGTTTCCTTCATCACCAGCAAGAAAGAGCAGCTGTTCCTCATCCAATTTAACTCCATTTTCTTGTGCTTGCATCAACAGCATCTTATCTTTGAAGTAGTCGGAGTTTCGAGGACGTTTTGGTTCAGAGCAGTTTCTTGCAATATGACCTAGCCCACCACAGTTGTAGCACTTGCTTTGCCTTCCTTGTCCTTGATTGCCATTTCCCATTCTGTTCTGAACATTTCCTCGGACATTTTGTCTTCTTTGAAACACAACACGCCCGTCTTCCACAACAGCAAGATTACGTGGATTAGATGAGGTTCTGAGTTGGTTGTTGGTTTGAGGAAAAGTGCTTCTGATGTGTTGAACCAGCAGTGAGACTTGGTTGGAGAGATTATCAATTCTCTTGTCCATATAAGCATTCCCAGATTCTTGTGGATTAGTCTTGACACTTGCTGATTGTGTGGGAGTTTGACCAAGAGAAGACTGATTCTGTGTTGCTTGAGCCGAGGTTGGGTGATTGACTAAGTCAGATGTGAATTGTTGAAGTCCATGAGCATTGGAAATAAGAGCAAGAGGGTCATTTGAGGGGTGAAACTTCTCTCTTAGCTGACGATCATACATAGCATGTTTCTCATGTTGTTGGAGATAAGCATAGAGCTGTTCATAATTGGTGTTTCTGAGTCCTTTGTTAAGCTTCACAGCTGTGACAAACCGATCCCATTCTGGAGACATGTTGTTGACAAACTTTGAGTTGAGTTAGATGTTGGGCATTGTCATTTTGATCATTCTCATGTCATTCACAAGCTTGTGGAATCTGACATAGTAATCATTGATGCTTTCACCAGGGTTCATTTAAAGTGCTCGAATTCATCATACAATTGAGACTCACGATCTTCCTTTGTTAGTTCTGAACCAGCAAATCTTGACATTGTCCCAAACAGCTTTGGCCTCAGTGTTGAAGTTAATCAGTTTTTAGATGTCCTTCGGTAGCCCCTGTACCACAATGTTTGAAGCACGAATATCAGCATCATATCGTTTCTTTTCCGCTTCATTCAGATCATTGTACGTACGAGGTCTGTCAATTCCTAAGGTGACTGTCCCATCATCACCAGTGGAGATAACATCTCTGGTAGTACCCATTTGGAACGGCCCTTCATCAATAGATCTCAGAATGTTCTCCCCATTTTCTTTGCCTTGGCAATCAAGCGAATTCTTTGTGACCAAGACTCATAGTCCGTTCTTTCTAGCATTGGAGGTCGAGTGTCAGACCCAGCAGCTTGGATATCATCAATAGATGTTACAGTAGTCATGATGACAAGGTCTTAGACGGGATTTTACAACACACGTGACTTAAACCGAGAAATCAATTCTTTCCCGGGATTTTACTAAGGTCAACCAGGAAAACCACTAAGATAAGTAAACCGCTGGTACAGTAACCGCTGACAAGTAACCGCTGAAAGAAAACCACTGATGTAATAACCGCTGAAACTTAACCGCTGGAATAGTAACCACTGATTATTAAACCGCTGACAATAGTAACCGCTGACAGAGTAACCGCTAGTAAAGTAACCACTGAAGAGTAAACCGCTGGTAACTTAACCGCTGAAGAGTAAACCGCTGGAAGTTAACCGCTGAAACAGTACAAAGTATAGCGTAATGTTCACTCCACTACTTGTCCTAACCGCTGTTGCTAACCGCTAAAGTCCCAACTTAACCGCTGCGAAGAACACCTTATCGTAGAGCAAACTGCTGCCAAGAAAAAGTTCCAAAACAACTCGTACACTACTCAAACATTAGATTTAGTCCAACCAACTGATAAAATAGATGAATCTAACCCCTCTAATCCTAGAAGTACAAGAAAGAACACAAGAATTACCACGAACAAGCTCCAAAATAAGTAGAAACCACCCTAAACTAGTAGAAACCAAAACAAACCATACACCACAAGTCCTACAATCCCTAGGATGTAACCATGGCTTTTGATACCAATTGTAGAACACTAGATAACATCACAAACACGCTCATACATGTGGTTATGGTTCGTTATTCATAAGAAAGAAAAGAAAGAAATGTAGAGAGAGAAAGTTAGAGAGAGAAAGAGATGAAGCCTTAGAGAGAAAACCAAAAAAAATAAAATGAGATTATGAGAAGGCTTACCCTCTCCAAGGATGGAGAGGGTATTTATATGTACATGGTTCTTTCTACTTGGGCATGCCACTTGGGCTGCGGATCAGGTATACAATGGGTAAAGACCCGTCCTTCTTCCGCGAACTAATCTACTTCTAAACTACGTTTAACTAACTATTGTAACTACTACGAGCTAAACAATGCTTAATCATATCTGGGGTGACCGAATCTTTCTTATACAAAAAGCGTATTCCTAACAGTTTTGATGAGGATACTTGTTATATTCAGGATTTGAAACGAGAGGTTGTTCTAGGGACTAGTAGTCAATCAGATGGCCTTTACCTGTTTGATATGAAGTCTAGTAGTTCTGTTGGTAAGTGCAATTTGGTTATGTCTTATAACGTGTCTAAGTTGATTTGGCATAATAGATTAGGTCATCCTGCTGACCCTATTTTAAATGTTCTTCAATCTGAGCTTGATATTTCTAAAAATTCTTCTGTATCTGTTTGTGAAACCTGTCATAGGGCAAAACAAACAAGGGAACCTTTTCCCTTGTCTGACCATAAGTCTAAGAATGTAGGTGAACTTGTTCATCTAGACTTATGGGGCCCTTACAGAGTTGTTAGCAGAGAAGGATACAAATATTTTCTAACTAGTGTGGATGACTATTCTAGGGCTGTGTGGGTTTACTTGGTGAAAACTAAGGATGAATTGTTTGATGTATTTTGTTCTTATATTCATTTAATCTCAAATCAGTTTGGAATTAAACTTAAAATTTAAAATTGTTAGATCTGATAATGGTACAGAATTTGTTAACAAGAGAATGAGTCAAATGTTTTCTGATCTTGGTATAATACATCAAACTTCATGTGCCCATACTCCTCAGCAAAATGGGATTGTTGAAAGGAAACATAAACACCTTCTTAATGTTGCCAGGAGTCTTATGTTTCAGGGGGGAATTCCATTAAGGTTTTGGTCTGATTGCATTCTAACTGCTATGTATCTTATAAACAAGCAGCCATTTTCTGTCTTAAATGGTAAATGTCCCTATGAGTTGATACATAAAGTTAAACCTAATCTTTCCCACTTGAGGTCATTTGGTTGTCTCTGTTTTGCTACTATCTTAAATAATCATGAGAAAATTTCTTTTAGGTCTGAAAAATGTGTTTTGAATGGGTATTCAACTACAAAAAAAGCTTATAAACTTTTAAGTTTGGATAAAAGAAATGTTTTCTTTGCTAGAGATGTAAAATTTTATGAAAATAGTTTTCCTTTTAAAATGAAAACTTGTGATTCTGTGATTCAAATGGTGCAAGTGAAGCAGATCACTTGAAATTTTTTGATAGTCAATGCTCTCAAAGTCCCATTGATGATGGGAGAGCTTCACCAATTGAGGATGGTAGTTTGTCACACTTTCATGATGCAACAGATATTGTAACAGATACTACACGGTTGCATCAAGAAGGTGAACAATCTGCAACCTATTTTGGTGACCAACACTGGTCTGAGGGCAGTCCCAACAATGAAAATTCTGGTTCTGTGTCAACTCAGTCTAATAATGATAATGAAGATGTGCAGACACCTGTATTAAGAAGATCAAATAGAGAGTCTAGAACACGTATTAGATTTAATGATTATGTGATGCATTCTAAAGTTAGATATGGTATTGAGAAATATGTGAATTATGCTGGTCTTAGTAGGAATAATATGTGTTTTGCTACTGCTTTGAATAAATCTGTTGAATCAAAAAGTTATGAAGAAGCTGTTCAAAACCCTAACTGGTCTGAAGCTATGAATAATGAAATTGAGGCTTTAAATAGAAACAACACCTGGACTGAATGTGAATTACCTGTTGGTAGGCATGCCATAGGATATAAATGGATATGGAAGATCAAATACAAATCTTCTGGTGAAATTAATAGATATAAGGCTAGATTGGTTGCTAAAGGTTTTAATCAAAGGGAAGGCTTTGATTATGATGAAACTTGGTTGCTAAAGGTTTTAATCAAAGGGAAGGCTTTGATTATGATGAAACTTTTAGCCCAGTGGTTAAAATGGTTACTGTTAGGTGTTTGTTGAGTACTGCTGTGAATATGAATTGGCCTTTATATCAATTGGATGTGAATAATGCTTTTCTATATGGTGATTTGGATGAAGATGTGTATATGATGTTACCTAAAGGTTTTAATGGTGGTGATGATAACAAATCTCTTTATGGATTAAAACAAGCTCCAAGACAGTGGAATGCTAAGCTTACCACTGCCTTGATTGAGCATGGTTTTGTCCAAAGTATGTTTGATTATTCTTTATACATTAAACAGAAAGATGATATGTTTGTTGCTTTACTTGTGTATGCTGAAGATATTGTTATAACTGGAAATAATGAGTCTGAAATAAAAGCATTCAAACATTTTTTGAGTACCAAGTTTATGATCAAGGACTTGGGTGAGTTGAAGTATTTTCTTGTTATTGAAGTGTTAAAAAATGATAAAGGTGTTTGCATGACACAAAGGAAATATTGTTTAGAGTTGTTATATGAGTATGGTTTGCTTGCAACTAAACCAGTTGATGCACCTTTGCCTGAAAGTTCTATTCTGAACTGTATTGAGTCTAGTGAAGATAAGGTTTTGAATAATATAACTAATTATCAAAAGCTTGTTGGAAAATTGATATACTTGACTAACACTAGGCCTGATATTAGTTATGCTGTTCATTGCTTGAGTCAGCATATGCATAGACCTTTACAGTCACATCTTAAGGCTGCATTAAGAGTTTTGAAATACTTAAAAGGTTCACCTGGTTCATGATTGCAATTCAATGGAGATTCTGATCTTAAGCTTACGGCTTATGCTGATGCATATTGGGCTAAATGTCCTATTACTAGAAAATCTGTTACTGGTTTTTGTGTGTTTCTTGGTAGTTCTCTTATTTCCTGGAAAAGTAAAAAACAAGCTACTTTGTCCAGAAGTTCAGCTGAAGCTGAATATAGAAGCTTGGCTTCTACCACTTGTGAAGTTATTTGGTTGAGTAACTTGTTGGGTAGTCTTGGTATTAAAGGGTTGTTACCTGTTGATTTATTTTGTGATAGCAATGCTGCTATACAGATTGCTGCTAACCCAGTTTTTCATGAAAAAACCAAGCATTTTGAGTTGGATGTGCATTTGGTAAGAGAGAAGGTATCTGCAGGTGTTATAAAGACTGTTAAAATTCATACTAATCTGCAAGTTGCTGATATTTTTACTAAGTGTCTTGGTCAAAGACAACATAGTGTATTGTGCAAAAAACTTGGGATGTTTGATATGTTTGCAGGGGTTAAGAATGATGCTAGTAGTAGCAGTCAAGTTGAAAGTGAAGTTGTTGTAGAAGCTGAAGACTTATCAACTTGAGGAGGGGTGTTGAAGATATTGCATTATAAGTTGGAGGACTTATTATGACAAGTTTCAAAGTCTTCTAAGCCTATATCATAGTTTGGTTACTAAGTGACAAGATAAGAAGACATAAGGGACTAAAGTGGAACTACTGCCTATATAAGCATCATATTCTTCTAGGGTTTCATTAAGTCACTTTTGTCTCTCTTATTTGTTCTCTGTATTTTCACACAGTCTTCATCTTGTCTTGTATCTTGATATCACTTTGATATATGTTAGTGATAGGTCAAGAAGAATCAATCTCTTTATTTGATTCTTCTAGTTTGAGTGTTTGAGTGATTCTTTGTAGTGAGGTTCTTGTGGTGTCCTTCTGAAGGAGATCACATCTTTTCTTTTGTATTTGTATTAGTAAACACCCGATTGGGGACTTATTTCTTGAATCGTTATAATAATAAGATACACCAAAGGGTGGTTGATTGGGTGTACGAGTGGTTTGTTGAGAGTTCTTTACCATTTTTACAATTTGTTAATTCATTCCTTTGAGTCATTTTCTTTTCTTTTGTTTTTTGTTTTTAATTATATAATTTGTTGGCTATATGGAATTCTTTAGGTGTCCAGTTTTGAATAACAAATCATAAGGACACGATTAAATATTATTTGGCCAAACCAAGGCGTTATTCAGCACCCTCAAATAAGAGCAATACTAGACCCACTTACAAAATCCACAAAACCCATTCGCTGGCATATCAGCGGATGATTAGTGCATTTTCTGGCAGTTTCTCTATCCTCTCTCCTATTAAACAAATCACCTGTTGACACGTCAGCGAGTAAATTTTTTGTGTGGATTCTGTAAGTAGTTCTATCATTTCTCCTCAAATAATCCTCTGACATTCTATTAAGTTTGGCTAAGCTATGACATGATTGCTTTGTCGTTTTGTATTAACAACAGTTTAAGGCCCGTTTGGTATGGGTTATTTGTATTTGGGGATTGGAGTGATGGTAAAAAAATTAGTTTGGTAAGGGCGGATGGATTTTGAATTTGGCTGTGATGCCCAGATATTTTCTATCTAAAAAACCTTACACACTTCTCTGGTTTTGCTAACTTTTCCATTTAATGTAGGCCACCGTTTTTTGTTGTCCACTCATTTTGTAGCAATTTAATTTCAAAGTTTAATTTTGTGGTTGTAGTTTATTGTTTTCGGTTTGATTGTTTATATTTAGTTATAAAATAATTTATTTTTATTTAAATTATGTTTTCTCTCTCTTCATTTAATTTACCATCTAAACTCAATCCTAATCCAAATCATAATCCTAAACCCATCTACAAACCAAATGCGCCCTTAGCACTTTAGCTTGATTAGAACTAAAATACTCGTAAAACAAACTGGTGGGTTTGTTCTAATAATAGTTGCCGGTTCTAAATAAAAATCATAATACATGTAACATCTTTTCAAGCTATAAATTGGGTGCATACAGTTGGCTGATTCGTGTTTATAAACGTACTTTAATATGAACTATTTGCTCCATACTTTCGCATGATCTTTAAGGCGTGTTATTATTATTTTAATATGTTCGATACTTAAGGTCTTTTTTTTTTGAACTAATATAGATGTATTCTGAACTCAAAAGGCGCTATTAATTTCTTTGTTTGAATGCGCAGACTAAAAACTTCTGTTTCTAAGAAAAGCTTCGTCTTTTATACGCTACAATGGAAAGCGGCATAATTTTCTTAGAGCTTCTTACAACTTTAATTACTAACATACTCACTAATCATTTACCTAAAAGGCAATCATAAAAGTGTATTAGAGGAGCCCACTTGTCCACTACTCCACTAGCAATGATCAAATTTCTTTTTTTTTTTTTTTTGAAAGGAGAACTTCATTAGAAAAAACACGACCGCCCACAAAACGGGGCGGGACAAACACCAACAAAACCTATTACATAATTACAAATTTACTCCAAAGATCCCAATTCAAGGAATGGACCTTCGCTCTATTCTTAACCCAAAGGAAACCCAAAACTTTGATATCCCCTATAATATCGACGAACTTAGCCTTCTTTCCTAGAAACTTTTGATGATTTCTAGCCCTCCAAATGCACCAACACCCAATGATAATAATACCATAAAAAATGTATTTGGCTCTTCCCGACAACCCAACAAAATTGTGAACATCCAACAGATCCTTAAACGAGAAAGCAAAGAAATTTTTGACTTTACACCAAGAAGAGATATGCTGCCAAACTCTAGAAGCGAGAATACAACCTGTAAAAAGATGGTCCACTGTCTCCTCCGCATCGCCACAAAACACACAAGAAGCGTCAACAATCTGGATATTTCTATGCCTCAACGCACACGCCGTCGGAATTCTCCCCATCTCCGCTCTCCACCCGAAAATATTACATTTCTTAGGGATCCATTTACACCACTTGTAGACAGAATTGTTGCTGAAATCCATGTCAACGTACATCAATTCCCTAACCGCCTTGACAGAGAAAACGCCATTGCCAATCCCAATCCAGCCCCAACAATCCTTCGCATCTGAAAGAACAGCAGCGTCCAGCAAGGAGTTAAGAACATCCATCTCAGCCCGAACATCAACCTCCGAGACAGATCTTTTCCAATTCCAGACCCGAGAGATACCAGAATCCGTCCTAACTAACCTGTCACTAACTTTACATCTTTTGTCTGAGTCGACCCGAAAGAGATTAGGACAAACAACCATCAACGGAACATTCAATATCCAAGGATCAATCCAGAAAGAAGTATCGATCCCATTCCCCACTTTACCTTTAAAAAATCTTCTAAGAGGTAACCCCGACACCACCGTTCTAGATAAAACCTTAACGATATTACTCCAAACTCCATTTAAGTTATTCCGCACCGGAAGAAAATCCCAACTTCTGTTTGAGGTGTGACAGGCGTTGACAACTTCACACCATAAGTTTCCTTTCTCATTTTTGAACCTCCACCCCCACTTAGCCAACAACGCGACATTGATGAATTTAAGCTTACTCAAACCAAGCCCACCAAACTTCTTAGGAGTGCAAATTCTGTCCCACGCCACCCAATGAATCTTTTGAACCTCTTTTGACCCACCCCATAGGAATCTACTGGAAAGAGCTTCCAAGTCCTTGACGACTTTACTCGGGGCTTTGTAAAGAGAGAAATAATAAGCTGGGAGGCTTTCCAAGACGGATTTAATAAGCGTAACTCTCCCTCCAATAGATAAACTATCGGCTTTCCATTTGGATAATCTGGACTCGAACACATCATAAACCGGTTTCCAATTATTTATTCGGTTCATATTGGCCCCGACTGTAATCCCCAAGTATTTAAACGGTAACGCACCACTTGTACATCCGATGACTTTGGCCTTCTCGGCGACATCCCCCTCACTAACACCAATCCCGAAAAGGCACGACTTGGCCATATTAATTTTCAAACCCGAGCAGATATAAAAGCACCTCAGGATTCTAACAACATTATCGAGACACGAGTCGGACCAATCACCAATAATAATGGCATCATCAGCAAATAGCAGATGAGAAATAACAGGACCACCGTTAGGGGTATGAATACCACTAATCAATCCTTCTTCCTGCGCCTTATTGAGCATACAAGATAACGCCTCCATAGCAATGAGAAAGAGAAAGGGAGAGATAGGATCACCTTGTCTCATCCCTTTCCCGAATTGGAACTCGAAAGTAGGGGAACCATTGACTAACACCGAAGACCTAGCCGACTTGAGAATACCCCTGATCCATGAATTCCAAGTCTGAGGAAACCCCATCTGCTCTAAAGTATTAATAACAAAGTTCCAATTTACATTATCGAAAGCCTTCTCAAAATCAATCTTAAGAATGAACGATTGCTTCTTGTTCCTTTTATTCCAAGTTATAACTTCGTTAATGATCAAAGGGCCATCGAGAATAAACTTATCTTTAATAAAAGCCGACTGAGATTTAGAAACCACCTTCCCCAAGACACTCTTTAATCGGTTAGACAAAATCTTGGAGATAATCTTGCTAATAATACCTACAAGACTGATGGGCCTAAAGTCGTTAAGCTCAATAGAATCACGACCTTTAGGGACCAACGTAATGAAAGAAGAACCACACCCCACGCTAATATCACCTCTACTAAAGAAAGACTCCATAATTTCCACGAAATCCCTTTCGAACAGCTTCCAAAAGTGCTTAATAAACCTGATGTTGAACCCGTCCGGCCCCGGAGCCTTATCCTCTCCACAACCGAAAACCGCCTCTTTAATTTCCGATAAAGCGAACCTCTCGGTCAGGAAAACCTTATCGGACTCCGAAATACAGCCAACATTCCAGCAGTGAAGCTTCGGACGAACACGACATTCTTCAATAAACCTCCTCCTGAAAAAATTATAAACCTCCTTTTTGATTAAAGAAGGTTTATTTACCCACACCCCCTTGATCATCAACCCCGGAATACCATTACACGCTTTCCTACAATTCACAAGACCATGGAAGAACCGAGAATTTTCGTCACCACCAATGGCCCATCTCACCCTAGCCTTTTGCTTAATATCCTCAAGCTTACTGCATTCCGAGTCTTTCAACACCATTTTATTTTCAGAATATATCCACTCTTCGTACTCCTCCAATTCCCTAGATTCCATCTCAACTTCCAATTTTTCAATCTCCATACGAGCTTCCTCCACCACAACACTTTCCTTCTTCAACATTTCCTCCTTCCAAATTTTGATACTATCTCTTATCCGCCCAAACTTCTTCATTAAATTGACATCAGGAGAAACCGAATCACCAACGAAACCAGCTGCTGAACTCACAACATCTTCAAATCCGTCCTTCGAAAGCCACGAATTGAACACTCTAAACGGCTTAGGACCAAAATTTTTAGAGACCGTTGTCAGCAAAAGAGGGAAGTGATCCGAATTTGACCCCGATAAAACACGCAAACAAGCGTCCGGCCACTTATTGAAGAAGCAGTTACAAACTAACACCCTATCAATTTTGCTCAACTTTCTCCCTGAATCCCGGATACAGGTAAATTTCTTACCATTCAACGAGTACTCCAGCAACCCAGCGTTGTGAATAAAGGAATTAAAATTCCTAGCACAAGAGCTTTTGNAACACGCAAACAAGCGTCCGGCCACTTATTGAAGAAGCAGTTACAAACTAACACCCTATCAATTTTGCTCAACTTTCTCCCTGAATCCCGGATACAGGTAAATTTCTTACCATTCAACGAGTACTCCAGCAACCCAGCGTTGTGAATAAAGGAATTAAAATTCCTAGCACAAGAGCTTTTGAAAACCGAACCCATTCTCTCGTCTGGAAACCTAACAGCATTGAAATCTCCCAGAATAATCCACATACCTTCAAGAGAAGACACCAACGATTCAATAGTCCCCCACAACTCGCACTTAGCCACAACACCTTGGGGGGCATAAACATTTATGATGTTGACAAGCTCGTTGGAACCTTTAATCCTCCCCGAGACAAGAAGGTAGTTCCGAGCTTTAGACGAGGAAATCAACAAAAATCTACCCTTATCCCACATGCTCAGAATACCCCCAGATTGACCTGTAGAACCGACAAACTCAAGACCAAAATTCTTATTACCCCAAATTGAACTCCCTTCAAACTTCGACAAGCTTTCGTCTTTAGTTTCTTGGACAGCCAAGAAATCTACCCCATTTTCCTTCTTCAATTTATTGAGCCAAGAAACCTTATCCAACCCCCCTAACCCTCTAACATTAATAGACATAAAATTCATGATTTAACACCATTAATACCTTCATTCACTATAACCTTTTTGACAAGACCTTCATGACCAGCCAGGTTCGCACCCAAGACAGCACCAATAGCAACCGTAGCTTCCACTTCTTGCACTAAGGGATCTCCCTCGTCCACCACATGGTCCGTCTCACCAGCTCCATCCACCAAACTCTCTGGAGCAAGAGCATCTCGAATGAGATCCAATGCACCTCCATCCACACTTTGCCTTGGAGACTCATACTCCTTGCTTTGCAGATCCCCTTGTGACTCTTTTTCCTTGTGAAAGATACCTAAAAGTCTATCAAGATCAAAAGGGTCGTTGTCCTCATTCCTGCTTCTTTTTTTGGGCCGAGCAATATTTGAAGGGCTATGGATAATATTATAGACCCTTTGGTTTCTTTTTTTATTCAACTTGATATGCCTCTTATTGGGCTTAGGCCCACTCAAGGAGCTATTGAAAGTAAAAGAGTTACACTTAACCTCTGCCTCGTCAACCCCCGACAAATTGGCTGCTAATTCTAAAGTAGCACCTAGAGAACAAGCATGCATGGAATTAATATCCCCCACTTCCCCATGCATAGGTTCCCTCAATTCGCCTTCTTCCAAATCTGCCTCCGACGATTCGTTAACCTCCCTAACTTCTTCCGTCATTGGATCATGAATCTTTACCGGCGACGAGATACCATCATTATCAACTGGACCATCATTAGGAACCGCCACCTTTTTCTCCACCACTCCAACACACTCAGGCTCCCAATTCCCTTTTTCCTCTGTGATCCAAGTTCTAAAAACTTTATTAGCCCACTTTAAATCCACCGAATCATTGATGATCTTACCATCTCCGACAAGGATCCCAACAAAGCCCACTGAGATATCACCATCGTCAAGACAAAGGTGAGACGGAAAGACAATCTTCCCAAACAGGCTAGATATATCATCGTACACTTCGTCAGTGGCGAGATTGATGGGCACCCCATGGATCTTGAGCCAAGCCACCCTTTCAAACGGCATGGCCTGACCTTCCCATAGGACTAAATCCGAAAACCATTTACTCCAAACCTCCTTATTCAGTAACATCTCCACCGCATCTTCTTTTTCATGGAAGTTCAGAAGTAAGGAAAGTCCACCAGCATATACAATATTGAAACCTCCAACCAAATTATCCTCACATATTTGTTTCATGCTCGTTAAAGTCTTCAGATTCCTAACTTTGCCAATAAGAGCTCTACCCCTGATGTCATAGAAGGCAACAACATTATCGGGAACAATGATGGACCTACAAACTGGCATCACAGAAGGACTGGCGTCCTTGAAGGTCTTTCCACCCAAGACTGCCCTATAAGATAGACCAACACCAGGATGAGAGGAATGCCCAGGTCCCTTGCTCTGCCAATCCACTTCTTGTTTGTCATGCTTCCATTCCTTCGGCCTATCATGTTTATCCTGCTTCCTATCAACCCTCACCTCCAATTCCTTCAATCCAACGTTCTCCACAGCGAACCTAGCAATGTTCACTTTCAACCTAAAACACCCCATCTTGGTCCCATTCATTCTTTTTTCCATATCCACCACATTTGATACCTTTCTGAACGAAATAAATCCGAATCTATTCCCTTCCTTATCACGCTTTTTTGCAATATACGAACCAACCACCTCCCCAAAATGACCAAAGAACTCCTTCACTTCCCACGGGGTACACCCATTAGGGAAATTAGAGACATAAAACTTGGTTACATCCCTAATCCCTTTATCATGCCCTATCTGATTTTGTTTCCCTTTATTCCGACGAGTCGGAACATGTGTCCATTCCTCTACCATAAGATGTTTTGTTGAGAGAAAAATTGGTTTTAGTTTAGATGGCTGTATTGTTCTTTGTTTATGTACCACTTTTAATGAATTAATGATCGTATTTATATACTCCATAACTTTTAAACTTCATTAATATATAATTCATATATATATATAAAAAATAAAAAAAAATAAAAAAAAAAAAAAGAAGAAGAAGAAAAAACAAGACAATAGGTTATATATACATCTTTATAAACCTCTGCCTGATACGTGTATAAGTGTATTCAATCTGAGTATCTTTTAATGAAAAAAAATGTTAGACCACATAAGAATTATACAAAAAAAAAATTCACACGCCGATATGTCAGAAAATGATTGGCTATTTTGTTGCATTCTTTTTTCTCTTTTCTCTGATTAGCCAATCACTCCCCGACAAATTAATGTATGGATTTTTTTTTGTAATTAGTTTTGAGTCTATCATTCTCATTGGTGAATATTTTAAGGGATAAAATATCTTGTTTAGTAAGTTTAACTTGTTACCTTATTTTTGAAAGGTTCTTTTAATTCAATGATAAATGTGTGATGTTAGAGTGTAAGGTGCAATGTGTTATTCGCACGCCATCAGTAATTGGTAATTCTTTTGCCTAATGGCACGCCACGACATGTCAAATTGCTTATCATGTCATTCGTTAGTCATTCTACCAATATGTGCCTTTTTTTATTATTATTATTTTTTAATGGCATATTTTATTTTTATTTGATCATTTAGAAAGTGAGTTTAAAATAAAAAGTCAAAAAAGTAATGGGAGCGCGAGAAGTTTCCATCATTTTTTTTCTTTAGAGCCCCTCCTTTTATTGTTTTTACTTGTGACAGGTTTGTTTTGCTATTTTTACTCTGAATTGGTGAACATTGTGATCTAACTGATGAACATTATGATTTTATTTTTTTATTATTATTTTTAAATAAAACTGATGAACTCATGATCAGTATGATTTTTTTTAGAAAACTGACGAAACATTATGATTTTTTTTTAGAAAACTGACGAACTGGTTTTCCAAAAATAATATTAATGATCATGAGTTCATCCATTTTCTAAAAAAGTAAATAATAAAAAAATAAAATCGTAATTTTCATCTGCTAGATCACAATGTTCACCAATTCAGAGTGAAAATAGCAAAAACAGATCTGCCAAACGTAAAAACAATAAAAGGAAGGGCTCTAAAGAAAAAAGGGAGGGATACTTGTCACCCTCTCATTACTTTTTAAACTCACTTTCTAAATGATCCTGACCTATAGGTACCAATAACACTTTTTTTTTTCTTTTTTTCTTTGAGATTGTGTTTTAGTTATTCTTATGTTATTGGTGAGTTGATGATTTGACGCTGAGGTGGCAGATGAATAACATGTTGTTCGTTCTCACTGCATCTAGCTCTCTTACAAGCTATATTATTGTGCACACAGTGACACAGCTTGCATTTGATTGTATACTAACTACTACTACTACACACACACACCGAGTTTACAAATAAATCAAAACTTTTATAAGATTTCTGTTTACTATATAGGCATATAAGAATTTGGTCATGTTTAATGCTTTCTAACTGCGATATAAGTAATACTAACAATTATGCATGAGTTTTTACATAAACTTTTTTTTATTATGTATTAACATCGATTAATACATTTTTGTTGTATGAAAGATTTTGGCTTTGTTTAACCGACATAGTATCAAGGTTAAATTTTTTGTTTAAAGTTAATTATTGATATCATGTGGTACACAACATGTGTTTTTAATAGCATGTACTAACCACTAATAAAGTTAAAAGATAAAGTTGAAAAAATGTTTTTACGGATATCCTTATTTGAGCCTTAAATAGAAATTACATGAGTCGTTGTAATAAGTACAATATCAAATATGTATTTTCATATCACAGTAACTCATATATGCTTACTTTTTGATATTTATATACCTGATAATAATAATTTTAGTCATGTATAATTTTCAAACCCTTATACACACGGGTTAAACTTATAAAAGGAAATGATATAAGTCTTATTGAATGTAGGTTGTAAAAAAAAATTTGGATGTCTTTACTCAAACTCATAAAGATAAATAAAATGAGTTATTCATATATGGACAATCCCTTGTATTCATTTACATATCAAAATAACTCTTGCTTTCATTTTTATATTTATAATCTCGTGCATATACAATTATACATAAGTTTAATCTTTATTTATAATATACATAAATAACAACATATATGTTTTATTTTTTGAAAATTTAAAGTATATAAGGTGTAAAATCTAAAGAAGTATTTGTTTATGTTAAAAAGTTATTAAAAACCATATGAACTAATAAGTTTACACTTAACTCAATATATATTTTTTTAAATTCAACGACTAAAGTTTTATTAACGAATCTTTTTTTTTTCAAACTCAACATATGTGTTTTTATACATAATTATTTTGCTAGATGATATTTGTATAGGTTTTACCAAAAAAAAGCTAATTTCGATTTTTGTTGGCCAATAAAAGGGTTCGAATTGAAAGTTGAGTTCTCTCAGTGGTCAATAAAAGAATCAATTACCATAAACCATTTTTCTACTATTGTATAAAAGATATATTAAAAAACTAAAATCTTTTATATAATGAGGTTTATATTAATGTTTGTCATTTTGTTTACGATTAGGCTCGTTGCACGCATGTGTCCAATATAATTGGGCGGGTGTCACTTTATATTGTACTAGTAATTAACTTCCGTGCACGTACGAGATTTTGATATAGATCTTACTTAATGTGTTTTGATATAAGTTACAATACATCGAAATTTTAATTATTTGTGCATACAAGTTTTATACTATCTGAGTTTAATGATATAACTGGTTAACAATGTAAATTTCTATCTTGGTCTATTTTGACATAGTAAAACCTGTTCGGGTGCATAAACGGAGTTGCTAAATAAGATTTTTCAATAATTGATGTGTCGTTTTAGGTCTATTTTATCTTATCACATATTTATATTTTACCAAACAAACCTATAAACTAACACTAACGGGCAGTGTACCCGATCAGTTATAGCTAGTGAATGGTAAGTACGAGTCGTTCTCTAGGAGTGAGTTACCTTAATACTAACCTAATGGTATACTAATTATCTAAATTAACTAATCTAACTAAAGCAAAGGTGGTTTAGCCTGAGAGACTGTCACGAGTAGAGATTGAGACTATGATTTTAGGCGCATCTCTTCGGCGGTAGAACTTTCATAGTAAAATAGAGAATGGGCTACGACTGTAGAACTTTCGTAGTGAATTTCATCACTTTTACGCCGTAACCATGCGAATGGGTTACGGCATAAGTATCTTGACCATAAAATTCTTCTAAGTTTGGAAGTATATACGGCGTAACTATGTTGTGAAGTTATGCTGTAATCTTTAACTGCGTTGACTTTGGTCTTCTAGTGTAAATCCTAGTTACGGCGTAAGTAGAGTATGGAATTACGCCGTAACTCTTCTCTGGCCAGCATACTCTTATATATTTATTTTAATAACCTTCCAAATCTGCGTCTCTTTGTTCCTATGCTCATTTATGACCTGAAAATGAAATATTAAGAAATAAGAGTATATATTCAAGTAAAACGATACGAATGATGAGCATAGTAGGGGAAAATTAACACTAAAATATCAGGACTATTTGATGTTATCAAGCTTCAACCCAAAATGTTGGTGGAAGGTTGGCTTGGAAAAGCAAAGTCCGAATGAGATTATTGATGGTGCGAACCATCCGTTTGGACTTGCCATTTTGCTGTGATGTTTTTGGGCATGAAAAGCGAAACTAAATGCCATTGTCAGGAAAGAGTTTATGAAGGCTACGGTTGGCAAATTCATCACTTTGATCACACTGAAAGGACCTAATTTCACACTTAAACTGAGTATGAACATAGTTACGAAATAATACAAACTTAGACAAAACATTAGATTTATTATTTAAATGATAAATCCAAACAAAATGCGAATAATGATCCAAGAACAATTCATAATATTTAAAACCCGAAAGACTTAGAATCGGTGAAGTCCAAACATTCGAGTGAATAATGTCAAAACATGCATTAACGACAGTATCAGAACTAACAAATGGAATCCTAACGTCTTTGCCAAGCTGGCAAGCATGACAAAGCACAGGAGGCTTCTCCTTATCAGACAAAATAAAATTATTTGAAACGAAACGACGTAACACTTTACTTCCTAGATGTCCAAGACGCTGATGCCATGTATGTTGACTGACAAAGAGAGCTTGAGGAATGGGAGATAGACTGGATAAAGGTCGCCCGTGCTATCACATCGGAGAAGCACCCGACGCATAATGAAATCCTTAGCAAAAAACCAAACGGATCAATTCAACAGTGCAATTATTATCTTTAACAAATTGACGAACATATATTAAATCTTTGACAATATGGGGGGGGGGGGGTTAATAAGAACTTTATTTAGGTGAAGAGGTTGAAAGGGAGTTGGCAAAATACTATGACCCGTATTGGTGACAGGAATAGAATGCCCATCGCCAACCGAGACGAATGGATACATGCACGTATTAAAAACATTACTGAGACTATTAACTGAATCCACGTGTAGAGATTGAGATTGGGAGTTTAGGCGCATCTCTTTGGCGGTTAGCATCGAACTAGCGGTTTTGAGATCGCGAAAGGTGTCACTATGATGCATGATACCACACACATTATCATACTTGTCCGGCAATCCTTCAAGAGCAAATGTAACCACATCTTCACTACTAACGCGAGATCCAAAACTTGTGAGAATTGTAGCAATGGACTTAATTCCGAAAGTACGCATCCATGCTCAAATCACCAAGCTTGAGTGATTGTAGCTCCGACTTCAATGCAATGGTACGAAATCTTTTGTTGTCCTTAACAATCTCGGTGAGAAGATCTCATGCCTCCTTAGCGGATCGTGGATATTCGACAACCAACCTAGCTTGAAGAGCTTCCGATAGCATAGTAAAGATCCATGATAGAACAATGTTGTCTACCTAAAGCTCTTCCGGAATGAGTGGTGTAGAAGCACTGGTAGATGCATTAACCGGGAAACTATGGATATACTTGCTTACTTCATAGCCGGCACATAGTTGTTCGAAAAAGTAAAGCTACAAAGCATAATTCCAGTTCTCTAGATCAAGCTTAACCGAAACTCGTGTAAGGAGATGGTGATGAGTGACCAGTGATAACTTTTCGAATAGAGGGCTGGGTAGTAGGTCTGAGCCTGTCATGGAAACAGGTGATTGGTTGTATCGTGTTTGTGTATGGGAGGTTAGGGTTTGTATGGAAAAAGGAAAAAAAAAGACAAAATAGATAGCAGTAGGTTTATGTAGGGTTGGTGTATGGTTCGAATGACACAGTAACAAAATAGATAGACAGAAAGGTAACAAATTCGCGACTTTGAATGCACGCATAACACCGTAACAATAGTGTGGATTTGTGACCTTGCACAAATCACCAACACAAATTAGAACATGTATGAATTGAAGTGTTTCTAGAGCGGCAGTTTTTAGGGTTTGGTATGTGGATCGAACACTTTGGCTGATACCATGTAAACATGTAAGTGGGGTAATGATTTTCTGTCATTCAGTGATAAAGATCAGTACAATATATTGTGTTACAAAGATTATTCTAGAACCGGGCTTGAGCCCAATACATAATAACATAGGCTAACAATTAACAGTTGAGATACAATGGACGTGACGTTCAATTGTAAAATAAGAAATTTCAACTTAATTAATTAATAACATCTATAAATTAATACTCAATAAATTAATAACGTCGATAAGATTAATAATTTATCCGGTCCCAACTTGGGACCAGTGTAAATTTGAACACCAATCGATAAAATAATAAAATAATAATTTTTTTGAAACCCGAGTGTATATATATTGGTCCCAACGAAATTATGAATTAATAACTACTAAAATATTCACAATTTCTTCAATGCCTTGAACCTCGTAATATTCATTAGTATACATTAATTAATTTATTTAATGCGTGGGATTCATAAAATGTTAATTGAAACTTTTTTTTTTAATTTATTTTACAACTATAACTAGTATACATTGTAACTAGTATATTAGATGTGGAAATTTAAAGGTAATACGTAAAACCTCTTTAAATTAATAAATTACTAATTTATCGATATAACAATATCTCGTTAAATTAATAAAATATACCGGTCCCAACATGATTAATTTATAGAGGTTTTAGTGTAATACATAATAACATAGGCTAGCTATTAACAGTTGAGACACAATGGACATGACGTTTAATTGTAAAATAAGAAATTTCAACTTAATTACGTTGAGCACAACCTTAATACCACGTACCAACTTACATG